>CAJVPY010005812.1:0-11102 GCA_910591965.1 Dentiscutata erythropus
ACAGATAACCCATACTTGTTTTTCTTTGCTTTCTTTTTTGTTTTTTCTCTTGTAACACCCGTCAATGAGAGACAAAATTCGTATATGCTGTGCGTACATTTGAAATTTTAGGAGGTAGCTACCCAACAAAAATACAGCACATTTGCGTATAAGTAGAAGTGCCATATGCCATATAAATGCCGTATGCCGTATAAATGCCGCATACCGCATAATGCTGGATAAATTTAAGACAAAAATTATTTTATTATTTAACCTCCGGGTTATTGAAAATGATCTGGTTAATCTGGGTAACCGATTAACTTACTCTTAAACTAGTTCGTATCGTGAAATAACCATCCAGAATGGCACATTGGTGCAGTATTAGCAGAATTTTACATTTTGATTTGCCAATTCAACATAATAATCAGGAATTCCAGAAGCAATCTGACGTAATCCAATGCAAATCTTGACCGCAAGTTTTGTATCGAATTAATAACAATCAAAAGACCTTTGGTCAGTTGACATTTCTGCAATAATAACACAAAATCCATAAATATCTTCTTTTTGCGTAAATCATTGATTGTTTGATAAAACTTCTGGAACCACATAAGGCATGACTCCAAAAACTATCACCTCCTAAATCACATTAGCGCATTGGTCATGCAAAATGTCACTACCACCTAATTCATCTTAAGTATTTGTAATTTAGTATGCCATATGTTGTGAGCTGCTGTAAGATTTTTAAAGCTTCAACAATGCGAAATAACGCCCGTGAGCGTTATTTCGTGTACATACGTTATTGATAAATTATAAAAGTAATATATTAACTTACTCCTTTAAAAAGTCCACCTTAGATGGTTCACGCGCTTTTATATAATTATAGTTACTATCATCAACTTTTCATACGTATCGTCAAATGTTCATTGCCATACAACCAGGTTGTTGATTTGACTATTGAATGCGCACATCACGCGGGATAGATAATCAATCAACTAGATTTCAAATTTCTCTTATTCTCGGAATAATGCGGAATACCGGTCAATCTTTATCGGAATATTCCGGGCCTACTAGCAGCATTCGCATTTTGTTTATACTACATATCCCGCGCAGGATTCGCGCGGATCACGCGCGTTGCCCATCACTAAATTTCTTATTTGTATTAAATTAAAGCTTATTAAATATTGATGAAACAAAAATTGCGTAGTTCTATATAAAATAATCAATTGTACGTACGTATATAATAATTGACTGGGTCAACCGGTTAAGCATAGTTAACTCCGGGTTACGTATACATCAAAATCATGATTCCTGGGCTGGCAGATTGGCGAGTTGAATCTCTACGCGTGACTATATCATAAAAAACTATATATCGTATTTTTTTACTTTATACCTAATCTCGAAATTTGGCTGGCTATACGGCATACTGTGTTACTCACGGCGTACTGCTCACGGTAATATAACCTTGGAGTAGTACGACCTCTACATCATAGCTGTAATGTCGTGAGTAGTCACTACCCGAAAATGTCTGCATCATTAGTTGTGTGTCAAATTAATACTATATCTGCAAGCAGTGTTGGCAAAATATGGACATAAACAATATGGACCATTGGACATGGACATTTATGGATTATGTCCATGTTGTCCATATTATTCTATTGGACATAAGACACTTAATCAAAATTAGCACATGAGCTTTCTACTCGGAAATATTCAAGAAGAGTAAGCCGAAATTAGGGGTCGTTTAAAAACCACCCACAAAAATTGTTCCCTCCCGTAATTTTTGGCCAATCAAATTTCAAGATCAGGTGTAACATAAACAATCGAAGCGAAGCAAAAAGAAGAGATAACAAAATTTTAAATGTTCCTCGTGAAATTTTACTAATAGAAACTCTATTGTCCTAACCCTAACCCAAACTACAACGTTTATTCTCAGTAAAAATTACGGGGGAACAATTTGTGGTTGCGCTACCTAAGTCTGGGAAAGGTTAAAGCGGAGTGAATTTTTGATGATCGACAGTCAAAATGTGAAATTTTCAATCAGACCGACGAGGCAAAACAAACGAAAAAAAGAGAAATGAAGAAAATACAAGAAACGGTAGCCTAAATCTACTTTGGTGTATTAACAAAAAATGTTGGGAAGGTAATTTTACCTATAGCTTTCTCTAACTCTAACCCTAATATTTAATAAAATTTCAAATTCACTCCGCTTTAGCCGATCTCTTAAGTCGTCGATTAAAGCCTGGCACCTTACGAAATTTCCCGATCAACGATTATCATCGGATAATCACAGAACATATCTAAGGGAGCTGACAGAAAAGAGCTCATATAAGCTCCCCTCCCTAGAACAATTACAAGTTCTAAAAAAGTAATCAATTGACCCCTGCATATTTTTATGCGCCCCTGCATAATCATGCAGGTTTATGCACAATTATGCGTAAGGTGCTGTAAGGGGTTAATTGGAGGGTGGAAGCCTTTTCTGTCAAGAGGTTGGAACCGGCTTTAAATATTCGAGTTTATCACATCAACTATTAATAATTTATATGATAAACTCGAATTTTGATGAATAAACTTGAATATTTAAAACCGGTTCCAACCTCAGCTCCCTAATCAAACTAAAGATTTTTTTATAACTTCTAGCGAAGGTTTCTCACTAACTACTTGATTATATTCAATAAACGTTTTTTATTTTAACTCTATTCGAACATAGAAAAAAACTAAAATCGGGTGAATTTTTTCTTTTTAAACTTTAATCGAATGCTTCTCAGCACCCATATATCCAAATTCGATCAAATTTTTTTATTTTAATTCTACGAATCTATAGAATTAAAATAAAAAAAATTGATCGAATTTGATCAAGTGTTGAGTAACTTTTTATTTTATAGATACTTAAACTTTGAACGAAGATTACTCGACATTTACCTAATCAAATTCGATCAATATTTTTTATTTTAATTCTATGAATCAATAAAATCAAAATAAAAAAACAAAAAAATTTATAGAATTTAATCAGGCAAGTGACGAGTAATTTTTGTTTAAACTTTAAGTATCTACAAAATATAAACCGCGGCAAATTTCTTTTTTAACTTAGAATGAAGGTTACTCGACACTTACCTAATCAAATTCAATCAATTTTTTTTATTTTAATTCTATAGATTCATAGAATTAAGATAAGATCGAATTTGGACCTATGGGTGTCAAGAAATCTTCGATTAAAATTTTTTTTAAAAAAAATTTAAAAAGAAAAGTTATAATAAATTTAGGGAGCTGACAGAAAAGAGCTCATATATACCCATCCCCCTCCCTCCTATTGGGTAAAATAGGTAAAAGGGTATAAAGGGTAGAGGGAGGGAGGGAGGGAGGGGTGGGGTATATATAAGCTCTTTTCTGTCAGCTTCAAACCTTTATCAATTTTTTTCGACATACAGTCAGACCTCTCTAATAGAGGTCGGAACCAGTTTGAAATTAAAAACCGAATTGAGCTGGCTTTAAACCGAATCTAAATCGGATTTTGTGAAACATAGATTTTACATAATAAACCCGAATTTAAACCCGGTTTATCAGAGGTTTACAACCAAATTAGAGAGTGTTTACTATAAAACCGATTTACTATTAAAACCGGTTGCTATAAATCGAGTTACTATTAAAACCGGGTTAACCCGAATTTATACCCGAATTATACTAACCGGTTCCGACCTCTACTCTCTAAATGCAATGCGACGGGATCATATGTAAAAATTTGGCCAAACGTGCATTTAGAGAGGTATTGCATTTAGGGAGGTATAAATCTATAGGCGCAATATTAGTTGGGCCCAATAAAAGGCTTTTCATAAGACGTGCACTTAGGGGGGTTGCATTTAGGGGGTCTGACTGTACATTCGTCCGAATTCGATCAATTTTTTTTATTTTAAATCTACGAATCTATAGAATTATAATAATAAAAAAATTGATCGAATTTGATCAGGTGAGTGTCGAGTAATCTTCATTCTAAGTTAAAAAAGAAATTTGTCGCAGTTTATATTTTATAGATACTTAAAATTTAAACAAAAATCACTCGTCACTTGCCTGATTAAATTCTATCAAAATTTTCTATTTTAATATTGATTCATAGAATTAAAATAAAAAATTTTGATCGAATTTGATTAGGTAAGTGTCAAGTAATCTTTGTTCAAAGTTTAAGTATCTATAAAATAAGGATTAATTGGTTTGTAACCGTAGGTTACTGTAACTATAGATGCTGGTGAAATGTGGTGAAATGTGGTGAAATTGGTGAAATTATTTCACCAGCATCTATAACTGTAACCGTAACTAAGATCAGGTGTATCAACTCAATTTTTTTTTATAAAAATAAATTTTTAAGGTAAGGTTAGGGTTGGGAGCATAGTTTATATTAAAATTTTGCAAGGAATTTTTTTTGTTAGAACATAAAAGATATAAATTTTGAGTTATTATCGATTCTTTTTAAAAAATAAATTTTGACATTACACCTGATCTCAGATGCGGTTACAGTAACCGCGGTTAATCCATAAAATAAAAACTGCGGCAAATTTTATTTAACTTTGAATGAAGATTACTCAACACTTACCTGATCAAATTCGATCAATTTTCTTTTTATTTTATTCTATAGATTCGTAGAATTAAAATAAAAAAATTTTGATCGAATTTGGATATATGGGTGCCGAGAAACCTTCGATTAAAGTTTAAAAAGAAAAAAATTCCCCCGATTAGCTTTTTTCTAAGATGTTCGAAGGGTTTTTTGAACCTTTACTGGATATTTTTCGACAACCATAAACCCAAATTTAATAATTTTTTTATTTATTTTAATTCTGCAAATGTATTGAATTTAATCAAGTAGTTTGATTAGGTTACAGGAGGATCCCTAAATTTCCGGGTCGGAATGGCCAGAATGCATCGTGGTTAGGGTTAATGTTAGCTAGCAAGAGCTATAGTAAAATTATCAGCTGGGCATTTTTAACAATGAATTTCATAAGTAAAATTCACAGTGATCTTGGGCAAAATCGATCAATTCCGGCCCATCCGACCATAGTTCCGATGCATCCTGACCGGAAATTTGGGGATCTCCCTGTAGGAGTTGAATTTTTGAGATTTGAGATTAGATTTTTACAGGGGATCCCAAAATTTCCGGGTCGTGATGGCCGGAATGTGTCGGGTTAGGGTCGGGGTTAGGGGTAGTGTTAGGGTTAGCATGAGCTATAGTAAAATTATCAGCTGGGCATTTTTTGCGAACGACTATTGTTTCAATAATAAAATTCTTAGTGATCTTGGGCAAAGTTGATCAATTCTAGCCCATCCGACCAGGTTTCTGATGTATTCGACCCGGAATTTTGGGATCTCCCTGTATGAATTCAAATCAAAAAATTAGGTAAAGGTCCGAAATATCTCGAAAAATTCGGACACTATTTGGATTAGTCCATGTCCATATATGTCCAGTCCAAATACCAACACTATCCGCCAGAGTTGGCAATTTTTTGCGGCCAACCAATTTTTTTGGCCGACCAATTGGCCAATAGCCAAACTTTGGTCAAAAGTTTCTTAACCAATCATATTACTAGCTTTGCTATACAAAATATTTGGCCGAATAATTTTCTTGCCCTTTTCGGCCATTGGCGACAGCCAATGGCCAGCCAAGTAGCCAAGTGGCAACACTGTAATATCTGCGTCGTATTCACCTTAATGAAATTTAACTACAGTATAAAATTTGAGCTTATCATGTAATGTTCTAAGAACATAGATTTAAATCGTAAGAAATACTAATGCAGAAGTCCTACAGTTTTTCTTTTTATTGTGCCTTGACTTTTGTCAGTGCTGATGCCGGTGCCCACTTGCCAGTCTATACTGTGTATTGTAGGAAGACATCCATATGATTGGTTAATTTACATTGATCCAAGCATGGCTAATAGCCAATTAAATAAATTCAATACAGTGTAAATATTAGCGAAACTTTACACTTGTTGTTTATTTATTGTCCGAAAGACACTACATACAGTGCAATAGTACACCCGATGTCTGTGTGTTAGCAAATTCTGTTTGTTATTATAATCTAGATCATTTTCTAATTTTTGATTGGTTGATAACGAAGATTAATTCGAATACAGTCCCTCCGGCTAAGTTACCAACTCAGTATCGGTATAGTATGGATGACCAGATTCGTATGGTATGTGTGTGTGTAAAATGTCCATTTTAAAATCTGTACCGGTACTGCATATTGTTAGGGTTGGCGTAATTATTTTAAAATAGGTATTTTACAACTCTATATCATACAGTTCAGGTCATCCCATACTGGTCTTCTGTAATCTCATATCTTTTGTCTATACTATTAATTAACACCAAAACTCGAACCACCAATAAATTAGCTTCTAATTAATATCATTATCAAATACTTGATTACCTTTCCATGAAATATATCTAATATACATCATATATTACATTCATTATAATTTCCATCATTTTCTCTTTTAATCTACATGAGTTCATTCTTCTGTGAACTTCTCTCTAATATAAATCTTTGGTCGATTTAAAATTTTGACTCTAATTAAAATTTTGGTTTTATTTATACACTATGCAAATTTTTATCGGATATCAAATTAATAAAATAATGAGAAGTTTTAATTGAAAAAATAAGTTCTTCGAAGATATAATGCTCTAAAAAATAGAATAATAACAAATTAGAGATTGTCAAGAATTTAACGATAACTTTGCGAATTGAATTCAAGCATGTGATCTTGTTTGTGTAAAAAAATTTGGAAAATTTGTGCAACAAAATATTAAATCGCATTTTTTTAAAAACTCTATTCGTTGAAAGCCGGTTTTCCAATCCATTTCCCGTATATGTTGTACCTAGATTGGAATTGACCAATTCAGAATCGAGAAAGTTCTAGATGAGAATTTTGTAATTTTGCTTAAACTATACTATCCAAAAATTAAAATTTTTTATTTTAAATCTTATTCTAAACCTTAATTAAGGTTGAATAAAGTATAGCAGATTAGAATTATAAAAATATCATGTTATGATTTTTTCTGATTTTGGCGCCTAAAAAATTTGATATTTCTATAATACTTATCTGACCTACTTAACCTGTGTAATTCTAATTCTAAGTTCCTATCCGATTCTGAATCTGAACAATTCCAATTCGGGTACGATATACGAGCTAGGTACTAAAAAAAAGGGTAAAAATAAGTTTTGTAAAAAATTAATTTTTATATTATAAAGTGGGAATTATTTTATAGTGCTATAGCACTATAGCAGGGATGCTCTATAGTATAGGTGGGCAAACTCAGCTAAACTCCGCCAAATGTTACGTGAATATATTAAAAAATTAATGATTACTAAGCTTATTTCTTATATCTATTCTATCTATAGCAGTATAGTGCTAGGGTATTTTGGCAATTAAAATTCAAGATCAGGTGTACAGTGTCCAACAAAAGTTTCCCCGCACCTATATCTCTTCATAAAGAGGTGCTATAACCTTGAAACTTGCAGAAAAGTTATTACAAAAAAAGTTTAGATCGTGTGTGTTTTTTGATCACTATAAAAAAATTTAGATGAGAGCTAAAGTCGGGGCATTTTTTTTTAAAAAATGAAAAAATTATTTGAATTCAAAGAAAATTTAATATACTGTCAAAGCTTAAAGTTAAAAATTCCAAAAAATAGTATATTAAAATTCTATGCTTTTCATAGTAGTGATAAAAAATTTGGCTCAATTTGATGAGATAGTTGTTGAAAAATTAATTTTTTATTTTTGAATTTTATTTTTAAAAATTGCAAAGTAAAAGCTTATTCAAACAAACTTTTCTTGATATATAGTGATCCAAATTTAATGATTTTGGTGTCATTCAAATCGTCTCGACAAAACAATTCGAATGATATCAAAATCATTAAATTCAGACTATTAGAACATGAGATATTCGTGAAAAATGATTTGCAATACAAAAAGAATCATATATTAGCAAATCAAAAATAATAAAAAAAAACTCAAAACTTTAAAATTAATTTCTCAATAACTATTTCATCAAATCGGGTCAAATTTTTTGTCACTACTATAAAAATCATTGAATTTTAATGTATTATTTTTTAGAATTTTTAGCTTTAAGCCTTGACGATATATTAACTTTTCTTTAAATTCAATTAATTTTTTTACTTTTTTTGGACAAAAAACGTCCAAAATTTAGCTCTCATCTAAAATTTTTTCTAGTGATTAAAAAATCTTTAAAAAACATATAGAATCTAATCTTTTTATATACTAACATTTTTGCAAGTTTCAAGGTCGTAGCACCTCTCTATAAAGAGATATAGGTACAGAAAAACTTTTGTTGGGCACTGCAATATGTAAATCTGCTTTGTATAATAAAAATAAAAATTTTTTAAAAAATTAATTCTATCTCAAAATTTTGATTAAAAAACTACTTTTTGGGTTCTAATTACTCAATCCTAGCTCTAACCTTTAATTATAAAGGTTTATTTTTATAAAAAAAGAATTTTGATTAATGTATTAACTAATTTATAATTATATATTAATAATAATATTTTCTTATAAAATTTAAATTAATATATACAGTTAAACCTTCTAAAACTAATCTGTCAAAACTAATAACCTGTAATAACCAATGCAAAATTGAGTTATCATGTCTGTTCCTTAAGTCAAAACTGATAACCTGTTAAACCTGATAACTGATATTAAAAAAATTAAATACTTATAAAATATTAAATTTGACTTGTAAATAAATTGATTTAATTAGTTCAAATAAGATTTTGTGTAATATATTAAAAGATAAGAAATAAATTTAGCTAATCATATTTGTTTATAGCTATATAACTAGTCAACTATTAGTATTTTAAAACTGATAACCTGTTAAAACTTATACAAAAGCTAGCCACTATGCATATCAGTTTAGAGAGATTATACTGTATATATATATAGTATAAGGGCAAATAGAGTACTATATTATGATGCACTTAAGAGTTGCTTATATAAAAGTTTCCAGAAAAAATTATTCATTCATGAAATTTATTGAAATAGATTACACATCAAATTAACCATCTGTCAATAAAAAAAATGTTTGAAATATAAACTTTCAAAATCTATTCAAAAAATACTGTTTTTTACATTTGGGATATTATAGCACACTATGATCACTATATGTTTTGTATTGTACATATTACTGCATCCTCCGGACATTACCCAAATGAGGAATATATAAAAAAAAAATTAAAAAAAACTTAATACTAGCATATTGACTTTTACTTATATATTGTAGTTCAGCAATTAGAATAAAAAAAAGCTTTATATTATTTGATTCGTCTTAGTGTCTCGGTAAGATGAATCGAATAGTACTTAAAATTTTTCGATTCTGATTAATATATTGCAGTTAGTGTCTAGAAATTTGCTTTTTTAAGCTACTAAATTACTGCTTTTTGTTTGGCTACTTCTGTATTATTTGCTTAACCAATTACAATTGAAAAGGCTATTAGTAATTATGTATTATAGTTATATAACTAATAATAATTCTGTTTTTTCTGCTTATTTTGAGCAGAATCAGCAGAATTTATACATATTTGCTCAGATTCTGTGCAGGCAGTAAGCTAGACACTCTAATCACAGTATATTATCAGAAAACACAAGTGCGTCAAATACCCACCTGCATCATAATATTCTACTTTCCCTTATATATAAGAAAATACAAATTTTAAAAACTGATTGCAACTTTCACAGGTTGAATAAAAGCAAATCAGGCTCCAGCTGACATCATGTAATCTCAATATGAGAGTATCAGCATTCAAATATGTGTTGAACACTGAAGTATAGCTCTCTAAAATAACAATGCTTTGTTTAGAACATAATGGGTGCCAATTTCTATGCAAAATTGTCATCTTTAATGTTTTTTTAATAAAAATTCAAAAATATAGCTTTGAATTTTTTGTCAATCACTATTGCATTATATAGGCTGCTGTCAATAGAAATCAGGCAGATTAACATTTTAAAAAAAAATCCATATCTCGACTTTCACAGCTCATACCTTGATGAATTTTGAGGCTATCTTGATGATTCAATATTCAAAAGAAAGCTTAAAACTTAATTTTTCTTTTGAATATTAATTTATTAAACTAGCTTCAAAATTCATCGATATATTGGCTGTAAAAGTTAAGGTATAAATTTTTTTTAAAATATTAATCTACCTGATTTCTATTGACGGCAGCTTATATGTTTAATGTGTTTATTAAAAAAAAAATATCAAAAACGACACTTATACATAAAGATTGAATGCTCTAAATAATAAGAACAAATAAAAAAAAGGTGAAAGAGCATACTAAAATAAATCTAACAAATGTATTCTATTTGTGTGGACTTGCTAGTACAAGAGTTATTGCAATTTGAATTTGATATGTTTTTATTATTACACTATCACTGATCTGTAAAAAATTTAATTAATGATTTTCACTATGTAGTCTGTACAAATAGGCTTGTATAATACACCCCAATTGAATGCCAATATGATCTGTGTTTGATTAATACAATTGTTTCTAAGCTAATTTTGAATTAGTTAGGTTTAAAAGAAATTTTTTTAAAAAAAATTAGTACCTTTTCTTAGTATTTGGCCTATATATATATCTTTCTTTTTGTTTAATAGACATGGGTCAAAAAAAAGTAGATCAGAAAAATATTATAGAAATAACAGGGGCTAATAGAGCTATTAGTAAGCTATCAGACATATATTAGTTCTGATTATATATATAATACTTTAATTAATATAAATAAATTTCTATAAATAGAGATTTAAAATATTAAAGATTTTATACATAATATATAGTATACCGTATATACTGTAGTATAGTATGTTATAAAAAAATTTTTTAATCAAAGTTTTTAAAATTATACATATATGTTTAAAGTGTAGATAATAAAAATCTGATCCAAGTTTCTTTCATTACAAAATTTAATATTAAAACTTATAAACCTGTTTATTGAAATAGATACTTTCCTGATACTTTTTTTTTTTTTTTTTATTAATTCGGCAGTCTTGCCTTAACTGTTTATTAGTACTCTAAGGTATTACGGTTACAAATGTATATATACATTTACAACTATCTAATTTATTACAGATAAGAC
>CAJVPY010005813.1:0-11102 GCA_910591965.1 Dentiscutata erythropus
TTTAAATATAAACTTTACTATATTAAGAGTTTTTGATATAGTGAATATCTCGATATAGTGAAGAAAATTCTTCAGCCTAACAACTTTACTATAACAAGAGTGACTTGTACTTTCCTCCTTTTCATTCTTCATTTTCATGGACTTCTCTTTGAAAAAAGCATCTCTGAAATTATTGTCTCATGTCCAGAATTATTTAATTTTTGATATATGAAAGTCATAAGGAGCGTTGTTTTTGTGATATGCATTTGCTAGTGTTTTCTTCTTTCTAATACAAATTAGTTATATCAAATATTCAAATCTTTCAACATGGTGTTCTCAAAAAGTTTACCTGCTAATGCTTTTCTTCTTTCCGATCCAAAGCCATTATACCAAAGATTCAAATTTGAAGGTTTATTCTTGCAAGGTCATCTTCTAATACTCTTTCTTGATCAAAATAAACCTACATGTGAATATCTAGTTAGAGAACATAATAACATATATAAATTTAATTTATATACATCGTGATCACAGCTTGTCACATAAAAATATAAACTATAAATGAACATTACTCGTAAATATAGTTGCTGTCCAAATAATTATTATTCTTTGTTTTTATATGATGTCATGACGGGCTTTGCGACTCATAATCACTAGTTTGATCAATAAAAAAATCGAGTTTCTAGCAATGTTTGTTATTTCCTGAACTTCCGAGGAAATAACAAACATTGCTAGAAACTCAATTTTTTTATTGATCAAACTAGTGATTATGGGTTGTAAAGCCTGTCATGACATCATATAAAAACAAAGAATAATACCCTTATTTCGCCGCTATGGGAAAATAACCCAGTAGATCTCCACCCTACTGTGGGCCCTTCGGGCCCCCAGATGACCAGGGATGTGCCTCTTATTCCTGCCGTTGCGGGAAATAAATAGTACTTATATTTGAAAATTTTGTCCAAAATCTCAATTTATACAGTAAATTTGGGACAAGTTCCATGTTTTTAACTATAGTTAATACCTTAGAAAGTCACAAAATCCCAAACTAGTTAGGTTTGAACGGTAACTATACTTGTAAATTGATACTTTCCTTTTTTTTAAAAAAATTTTAAGATTAATATATCACAGTATGAGGAGAGCTTTCATAAAAATAAGACAATATAAAAGAAGGGCTATAAGGAAAGTTATACTTATTCAAGTCCTCTAGAGAGGTTCTTAAATCAATAGAATGTTCAAATTTATACATCTAAAAAAGAGACTATAAAGGCAATATATAATAAACCTACATGAATATTTGATTACTATATAATTTCAAATCAATTCATGGTAAATTCAAACTTAGACATACTCAAATTGTTCACGTTCGTATTTATTTCTATTTACTTAGTATAGAGACTTGCTAAATCTGAAATATAAAAAAATTAGTGCATGTAAAAAATTAATAAATCCAACAATAACAATGAAAAAGAATCATACAATTAGGGCACCAAATCACGTTAACCAAGAGATACATGTTATATTCATGTTTTTTTTTTTGTGAAGCAATATAAGAATTGCTAACAGTAATTATTTAAAGCATTTTCATGTTCTCATAAGATTAGTATGTGGTAGTAATGATAAAAAAAGTATTTATAAATTTTAGTCTAGGACACGTATTTAAGTATTTAGATATGTTACATGTTGATCAAAACAGTCGATAACCAATCAACAGGGGGAACCGTCATATTATTTGTAGATTTGTTACACAATTCATAAAAATTTTTTTTATATTGTTTTATAGTATATTTTCAAAGTGCTCACATTACTTATTCTGCTTTGAAGTGTAAAGTAACACTTTGTAAACTTGAAGTTTTTGTATAGTAGTTTAAGAATATCAGTTGAATCCCAGTGAATTCCACAACTTTTATATATAGATATATACTATAAAGATGTATATGTAAATAAGTAATTTATAAACCACCAAATATTCTAGACGTTGGGCAATAAAAACCAAAAAAAAAGTTTAAAGCAACGATTCAGCAAAGGTAACATAGATTTGAGTGTTAGTTTATATAATTTTTTATACACTTGTAAAAAGATTTTTTGAAAACTTAAGCAAATATTTAATAATATATAATGATATCGAATATAGTAAATTAACTATATATATTTTATTTTTGTACAATTTTTTAACAGGATAAAAGATATGGGAGACAAATATGAGAAGTAATTAAGTTGCGATGTATATAAAGCTTTAAACCGCTATTAAAATAAATATTATATTATTAGAGAGATTGTATAAAGATGTCTAGGTTCTAGATTATATAAAAGATTATCTAAGTTCCTATAGATATTAGATGTTAGTTTACCAATTAATTAATAAATAAACAGATAATGGCATGCTTCGTCACTTTACAGAAACATATAATTCGTTTATTTATAATTTTAAATTCATTGGAGTTTCAATTTTGCTTTGAATTTTGTTCTTTTTCGCATTTTTTATTCTTTTAAATCTTACGATTTGATTGGCTTAACAGCATGTGACAATACATGAACTTTGTGTAACATTGGACGGTTCCCCCTGTTAATTTTAGTAGTTGATCAGCCTATCACATGATCAGCGAAATTTTTTAAATTGGTTACGCTAGGGTCTTAAATCATAACGATAAAGTTATCAGTTGAAGTATGTGAAGTTTTTTAAAGTTCTGAATACATGAATTTAACTATCCCTTTTATATTTTAAAGAAGTTTTTATTCTAATTAAATATACATTATTGAAATATAATTTACCTGTTACAAAATTTAGAAAATTAACGATACTATTAAAAATTTCCATCAGAATGATGGAAGATGAACTAGGCTGACGAATTTCTTACAGTACATAATTAAAATAAATTTTTTGATCGCCAAATATTCCCTTATTTGACAAAAATTCGAATTTTTACGTAAAGCATCTGCGTACTTATTTCCATTTTTTGTTAACTTTGTGTAAAATAACTTTTGATCAAATTGCTATTTTTTGCGATAAAGGTAACTGAAAAACCTAGATTTCATCGACACATGATTACGACCTATCTTAAACCTTCTGTTTAGCGATAGATCAATTTCCGGAAAGTCTGATAATTTACAGGATGAAAACTGATGATATTTTAAGAAACAAAAATTTTTATTTTATTTTAAAATTATGAGAATACATAGCTACAGATCAAGTATTTTAATATTTATTATTTTAGTGTGCCAAATTGATTCAGAATCAAAAATAAGGTTAATATAAATTCTCTAACTTAAATCCACTTAAACGGATTCTAAATTTAGTGTAGTTCCATTTCAATGTACAACACCTACTTTAAATCAACGAAATAGGGTCACAAGAAAACAACTAATGATAAGCTAGTAAGTTAATCAGTTAATCAGAGATTAGCCGTTAGTTGATTTTTGCCAATTGATTAGCGTTAGCGTTAGTTGTCAACTCGATCAAGTAAGCGATTACATGTCTGGTTGTGATCATCCAATCATGAAAGCCTGTTATTCTGTCATTGAACCCGAATTTGGTAAATTAACCTATCATTACGTGAAAATGGTGTCAGGTATAAGTTTAAATTTTCCTTTTTTTGCAAAGTTTTGCAAAGTTTCGCACGTTCAGTATTTTTAATCGTGTATACCGTCTTTTTACATTTTGTAAAAAATGGAATTATTCTACAAAAAACTTTCCGATGATTTAACAGATCTTCTCAGAAATGAAGATTATAATGTATTAATTGAAGTTGGTGAAAAGTCGAATCGTCAAATATTTAAAGTCCATTCAGTTATTTTAAATTTTCGATGTTCTTATTTTCGTAATGAGTTAGACAAGATAAGCTTTGATAAAAAAAATATTAAAAAAATTAGTAAACATCATGTCTCTGTTAATGTTTTTAAAATTATTATCAAGTAGGTTATATTTTTATCAATGAATTCAATTTCTACTTGATTCAAATATAATTTTGATTTTTTTAAAAAAATTATATAGGTATATTTACGGTGGTTTCGTTCGATCTGATAAAATTGATGCGTCTACAATTCTTGATCTCTTAAGTACTGCCAATCAGTTTAATCTCAAGGAATTAATTGATACTTCGCAAACGCAATTGATTAATAATCATAAATCGTGGATATGTTTGAATTTTGCTAAAGTTTATAAAATAAGTTTAGAAAGTGATGATTTTAAAGGTTTACAACAGTTTTGCAATGAGATTATTGTTAAACATCCAAGTGTTCTGTTTGATTCAGAAGATTTTACAAATATTCCAGAAAATTCTTTGATCTCTTTTTTGAAACTTGAGGCCGTACATACGGATGAAGGCAAAATTTGGGATCAAGTTATTAGATGGGGAGTTGCTCAAAATTCAGGCCTAGGTTCTAATCCTGATGAATGGTCTTATGCAAATTTTTTAACTTTAAAGTCTATACTTCAAAACTGTCTACCTTATATCCGATATTCTCAAATTACTGCTGAAGATTTTATGAATAAGATATGTCCATATCAGCGAATCTTTGAATCTAAGTTATGGAGAGATATTGAGACAAAATTTATTACACAATATAAGCCCGTTGCTTTACCTTCTCAAGTAACCTCGGCTACCGTATTGACACCAAAAAACACTGCAATTACAAATGGAAGCAAGTCAATTTTTCTATTCCAAAATAATTTTACTATAACATCAAAAGAAAAAAATGAGATGAAGAACGAAAACTCAACTACATCTACCTCTACTACGGCGTCATCTTTGCCAAAAAATGGTAGGAATAGGTTGTTTTTAATAATGCACTACGCGTATCTGTTAATTGTATATTATTAATATATATTTTTTGCATATTTTCTAATCATTGGAAGGTAAGCATACAGTAAATCATTTTACTAAAATTATTGAGTTTTATTTATTAACACAGATTTATATCCATTTTGATAAACTCAAAGAATGTAAGTATGAAGTAACGTAGCAAAAAAAAAAAAAAACTTATGATGTACAGTCAAAGCTCGATATAACGAAATCCACGGGCTGAAAATATTCAAAGACCGATTTATATGTTCAAACATATACAAAAAAGTTTCGTTACATCAGAATGCTATGTACTGTAGGAATTTGTCATTTCAAGCTTTTACTGTAGATCAAGAAATGTTCATATAAATCTTCGTTATCAACTTGTAAATTTGTCGAATTTATTTTTAATCAATTTTTAGATCGTGAGTACAAAGCACTTTGATAATATACAGTATTCTCTTCATCGATCTTTTATAACTATTTAACGTACATAAATTTACAATCATGTTTGATACTAGATAGTAAGTGTATATATTGTTTTATAAAAATTTATATTATTATTATTATTTAATATGTTTATAACATATTTTTTTCTAATAAATAGTAAGTAAGTACTATATAACCTTTTATAAATTATAAGGGTAAAAATGAAATAGGGAAATAACGACCAAAACTTGAAAATCCCAAACTATTAAATTTGGGTTTGTCCATTCCCAAATCCTAACTCTGGCCAAACTAATATGCCAAAAACTTTATTAAGTAATCTTTATTGAAAAAATAATCTGATTCTTACAGTATTATAATTGCAAAATATTAATAAGGTTATTTTTTCATATATGATGATTTTTTGACGGGTTTTGGATTTGTGTGCTTGGACAACAAGTCTAGTCGTGACAGGAAAATGTATCGATCACATGATACCTCATATTTTATCGGACTAATAGACAGATCATATAAAAAAACCCGATTTATTGTCACGACTATTCTATCTTGATGAAAGATCTTGTTGGTTAATTTAGTGTCAAGCATCATTTCTGTAGTTAATAATAGTTGATAGCAGAATTCGTCGCATTGCCTAACTTTCCCTATTTAGGATTAGCAAGAAAATGAATAGTAAACTTACTATTTCCCTATAAAACTAACATAAAAATTTCTAATTTTCTGTTTTCATTTTGATTTAGCCTCTCAATCCGCTATAAATTATTTCAACTATAACGACTGTGGTAGTGCTAGAAGATCAGTTATTTGTGAAGTTTGTGGTGAAGAAGGGCATGATAGAAGTACTTGTAGTTACAATTCTAGAAAGTCAACAATTACTTGGTAGAGAAGGTCACAATTCACGAACTTGTAGTTTGGCACTAGAACGATCACTTGTGGAAATTGTGGTAGAGAAGGTCATAATATACGTACTTGTAGCTACACTAATAAAGTAATTACTTGTGGAAATTGCGGTAAAGAAGGACACAATGCACGTACTTGTAGTTACACCAATAGAGTAATTACTTGTGGAAATTGTGGTAGAGAAGGGCACAATGCACGTACTTGTAGTCAAAAACGCAGGTAGAAATAAAAACTAGTTTTTAACATTTAAAATATTGTTCGATAAGTATTAGACAAGAAAATCGGTATTCATGCTTTTTTGGTAGTTGAGAATTAATGAACCGTTTTTGACAGTGAATGTAAATACCTATATTATTTTAAAATTTCTATTATTTTTAGTCAGTTTATCATATATTCTTTATTATTAAATTTCTATTTTATAATATTATTTTTTCTGAAATTTTTAAATATGCTGCAATTTATCCCAGTTTGATTTTTTTTTATAAATATTGTATGAATGTTTTTTGTCGTTATATTTATTAATTATACGCGCACTTCGATACATGACTCTCATTATAGTGAAAACATCAAAATATAAAAAGTTTCACTATGTCGATACGTAGATTCACTATATCAAGAGGCTTTTGATATACTAAATATATGAATACCTTATTTCATCGACAGCCATTTTACCGGCCGACATCACTCCAAGTGACAAATTTTAATATATATCTGCAACTAATCAAATGTTAACCCTAACCCTGTGGTGTCGGCTAAATGAACTTGCAGCGAAATATGATTGTCGAAGTGAGACGTACTGTAACGATTAATTTTTCCTGCGTCTCCTCACTTCCGTATTTGTCTAAGTCTTTAAGTTGTCACTTACCTTCCATAATTGTACTATCATACATGTTAAGTAGTATTAGGCATTATAATATATTGTTGGAGGCTTAGTTCATGCAACTGCTTGTTGCGAGTACGTACGCTGTGGTTACCGCGAATACGCGGAAGCTACCGCGTAGTCGTTATGATCACGCTCTAAAAAATTATCATGCATATAAGTGCTTGCTCTCATCTTTAGTTAAGGGAGAAGACGCTCTCAAAAATTCCTCTCCTAAATAAAGATAACATAAGTTCACATTCTTTTTTATCATAAATGCCTAATAAATCATGAATATCCGAATACTGTATCTAATTAATTGCCAAATCATGTGACCCTTTTAACGTCAACCATCGGAGTTAAACTCGGCATGAAAGTACCAAGCTCTCCCTTACAATGGTTACAGTACGTACATCATTTAAATTTGTCACTCGAATCATCAGGGTACAATAGCAAAATTCAACTACGGAAACCACTATATGGGATCTTTTCAATATATCCTGTTTTATTTCCTTTTTCTTTGATATCTGAGCTGTTCGGTCGGGCTAGTAAAGTACTTATCTTCGGCATCCGGATGTCTGTGTATTAGAATAGTATACCCTGTTAAAACCGATATACATGGTAGACAAATTTGTATCTTTAAAAGGTTATCAGGTTTAAAGGGTTCTAATAATTATATCAAAAACAAGAAACGGTGGATTGATCGTTTCTCAGATTTGACAAGTTATTGGTTTGGTAGGATCGGTTTTGACACAGTATACTGTAGTTTCATGAATTTCTATTGCTAACGGTCGTCTTTATCCCAACATTTCTTCAAAAACTAAGTATAACATGTTTTACCTTTTAGGATAGATTATTTCTTTATAATCTTATTAAGGTCCTGAAATTTAAAGACAATTTTAAAATTTGAAGGCTGATAATTAAGGCCGAGTTCAACATTTAATCAATAATACAAATAATAATTACTAAGAAGCAGATTCTTAAGAGGCGCTGGGCGTGCCGAATACACTTTAATTAATTTTTAGTGTTTTTTTTATTAACGTTGCTTTAATCTTGTGGCCAAGAGTTTCTAATTAAAGTGATTTTAACACCATTAGATTCGTCTTGACAAGGCGAATTAAATGGTGTTAAAATCGTTCGTTTCTGGTTTTTGTATTATGAGATACTTTAAAAAAACTTAAGTGCGCCACATTACCTCCGCCAGAATACCCTACTCCCCCCCTTATGATTTTAATGATTTGAATGACGTATATTCAATTTCCATACCTGTAATTATATTATTTAATGAATTCGATTGTATTATTTATTAAAATAAAAATTATATAGTTACTGACTATTGTGTTGTATTTAATCAATTTTGTATTGAATTATTGAATTCAAAATGCTCTAATAAAAAAAAATCCGAGATGAGTTTTAATTATTTAGTGCATTGTTTCTTTAACTATAAATATTAATTCTAAAAAATAAATATGATACCATTAGTCGCGAATCTTTAAAATGTTATTTTATCATTACGATAAAAGCCGTTGTCACCCAAAATTTTTTCAATTCAAAAGTAAAGAAATCATAGAAATCATAAACCGTGTCATCGGGAATATCGATCAGACAACACTGGAAAAAATTAATGAAACATTAGTCTTACCTCTTGATCAAATCATTGCACCAAGTATAAATCGAAGAGGACGGCAAATTCCAAGACCCCAAAATAGTTTTGTATTATATAGAAAAAACTTAAATGCTATTAATAACAGAAATGATGTAAGGCGCAAATTTAATTTTATTTCGAAAGAAGCAGGCATAAAGAAAGTAATGAGGTTAAACAACTTTACGAACTATTAGCAGATTACGCAAAGCAAGTCCATAATATATTGTATCCTGATTACAGTTATAAGTCAAAGCGTAAGAATTGTTTTAAAATACAATCGTTTCCTCTGATTAAAAAAAACCATGTGCCCCAAGTCCTGACTCCTCTTGATAGAAATTTCACAAACTATGATAAAAATGTATGGTGTTTAGTTGATAAACACTTCATAAATAATTTTGATTTTTTCATTCAATCTCTTCATTCAAGAGCATAGACTTAAAGATGAGAACTGAACTGAATATTGAACAGATAATATAAATAATCCACAGTTAATGAACATTCATAGATTTAAAGTAACTTATATTATCCTGTTCAATATTTCAATATTCAGTTCACATCTTAAATACAGGCCAATCGAATTTATTAGAACCAAATAATAAAACAAAGAAATATCTTTTCGAGTCGATTATTTGGGTTGTGTTAGAACATCAGCCCTGGGGCCATAAAAAAAGAGCTGTGTTCAAATAATTTATTTTTTCGTTATATATTTGTTGGCAAATTTGAAATGATAAAGTTATTATTATTTTTTTTTTGAAACAGCAACCCTATTCTATGTTTTCATCGTTATTTCATTTTCTCTATCATATGTAGTATAAAAAATCACTAGTTAACTTGCATATTTATGAACATCAAGATTCCAGCAGGGACCCGGAAATAAAATTTCCAAAATTTGGGCCTGCCTTCCATGTGATTTTGATCGCTATATTTGGTTCAAAATAACGCGCATGAGCTCCCACTTTGTACAGTGGAAAATTTGTCACTTTGTTTCAAAATAACTCATCGGTGTTCCAAATTAACACGTGTTATACAGTATCACTTCGGTCATATTAAAAGTTCCTATATAATATTTTTTTTTGCGATAGCGAATTTGATGTAAAAATAATTGTTAAATAGTGAAAAATATATCAGAACTTTGTCGACCTACTTTCGCGTTTTTGCAGAAAGAAGATGAATCAAGAAGAAGACAAGAATAAAAATACATTCAGTCCATCCATTAGGTAATAATGAAAATACATAATTACATTTCAGTATAAATTAACATTTTATATCGTTAGTATACCCCAAATATTATTAAAAAGCTTTGACATTGGACTTAGATTGGTAAGGGAGAATTTGGCAATGTTTTTATTGCAAGGGAAAAAATGAATGAATATATAGTAGCCTTGAAGGTGTTATCTATTGAGCAACTAATTAATGAAAATGCTGAAAAACAACTGTATCGCGAAGTAGAAATTCAGATGAATCTAAGGTAATTTTAAATAAAATATATAATCACCTTTTTAATAACTAAATAAATGGTTAAATACGAAAGACATCCAAATATTCATCGACTTCTTGGGTATTTTCAAGATGATAAATATTTTGTTCTTATCCTTGAATATGTTATAAACAACTTGTAAATTTTGGTAGACTTAAAGAAAAAAAGCATCAATGGTTTGTTTATTAATTTTTGTGAATAAATTTAATATATAAATATTTTCTGAAATTTATAAGTTCTAAAATACTGTAGTATATTGCACAAACAGCTAAAGCTTTAAGTTATATTCACCAAAAACACGTTATTCATCGAGATATAAAACCAGAAAACTTGTTGATAGATTTGGATGACGAGATCAAGATTGCAGATTTTGGATGGTCTGTGCATACAAATCAAAGGTATGCTACAAAAAGAAGTTATACCATTTACATTTAATATAATTTTTCAATTAGATTGCTTTATATATAGACATAAAACAATTTGTGGTATATTGAATTATATTCCACCTGAATGGTTTAAGGTAAAGAACATGATGAAAAGGTTGACCTTTGGTCACTTGGTGTTTTGTGCATTGAGCTTTTGACTAGTACCGCACTGTTTGAAGAAGCTGGTCGTTATGCAACATATGAACGAATTGCCAAAGTAGAATTTACACTTCCTGGTCATTTTTCATTTGGGGCTTGCAACTTGATTTGTTCGGTAGCTATCTTTAAATATTTAAAGTATTTTGCTAATAAAGTTAGTGTTAATTTCAATTTTATATTATAAACGTGGTTAATACAACGCGACCCAAAACAACGCCTACCTTTAAAAGATGTCTTGAAACATCCATAGATTCAAAAATACCAGAAACCTGTGAATATAAGTCCTTTCATAGCCATGTAAAAATCACATCGTTATATCTGGCTAGATATTTTAGCACTGTACGTGTTGATTAGTTTTCACGTTATTATATTCTATTTTTATTACCTACTTTTACGGTATTCGTTTGATGATAAAAGAAAGTATGATTCGTTAATTTGA
>CAJVPY010005814.1:0-11101 GCA_910591965.1 Dentiscutata erythropus
ACCAATATAAGTTTTTTTGAATTATATTCATTAATACCATTAAAATAAACGTTTTTATACTTGTTTTAAAAGAATTGGGACTAAAAAATAAAAAAAAATTTTTGGGTTTTTGAAAAATTTGGGTCGGCGGGTAATGTAAAACGAAAATTTAACTTTGTGTGGCCTAATAGACCCGGGTCTAATATGCAGTTGAGAGTTCATGTTACCAAGAGGAAAAGTTTGTAAAGTATGCACATTTTGCATTTATAATAGGCAATCCAGATATTTGAGAAAACTCATGTTTGATTAATATAGATCCCATGATTCGCATCCGAGTATACTATGTGGTGGGTCTACTATCATGAGGTCTTGTATACGGTGATTTACAGTAGTAAAATTTCTTCATTTTGAGTGTTTCTAGTAGAAAATCTTACTAATCGTTTTCAATCGCTTTCCCCAAAAGTTTTCATAAGAATAAAATTAGGACGCTTGGTGTTGGCTAAGTTTATTGAGTTTTACTCCTTTTAATTATTAAGCCAAATATTAGATTTATAAATTGTTAAACCATGAGCATTACACTAATATAAAATTTATGCATTTATTAAACAGGCGAAGCAATATAAAACTTTTAACAAAATTTATTTTACCAGAACCAAGGCATATGTTATTTATAAATAAAAAGTAAACTAAGATCTCTAGTATATAGTAAATACAGTAGTGTGGTTTAATTTAGTATATAGACTATGAGTAATAACATGTCAGATATAATAACATGCTTTTAATGAAGTATAATGACTAAAAATTTAATATAATTACCTAGCATTAAAAAGGTTTTGCTTTTATTAGTAGTAAATTTTTCTGTTTTCATTTCGCATATCAAAAGAATTTTTAATTGATTTGATTGGCCAGTAATCATACTTGGATCTACATAAATTAACCAATCACATGAATGTTATAACCAGTGTTGGAAATCTGTTTTGAGATTTATGTTCTCATGAGAGCATATTTATTTGATTTAGTGTTCTCAAAATTTTATTTATATTTAAGTTCTCAACATTAATCGCTAAAATTATTGATATCCCTATTTTCGGAAATTATCGGACATTTGTTCTGATTTTTATTCCAACCCTTATCGTATTTTATGTTCATTCATTTTCCTTTCGGATAAATTCGGAATTTCAATTTCCATCTGGAATTTTGCTATTATACTTAGAAAACATGCTTTTTCAGCATCATGTTCTCGGATTTTTTTTCATAGAGAACATATATCAAATGTTCTCAAATCTAAAAGGATGTTCTCATGAGAACATAAGATTTCCAACACTGGTTATAACCCGAGTCTATAATCATGTAGGAAAATTTTATATGGTATACTTGTGGCTATATTTTATAGTGATAATGATTAAAAATTACAAAAGCAAAATAGTAATTGATGAATTAAAACCACCAGGTGCTGAAATTCTAAAACGTTTTATGATAAATTAATGAGGACAAAGATCGGAAAAAACGTATGGGCATTTACAGAATGGCAAACCAATGAACAGGTCATATCAGAATTACCAGAGTTCGAAGAAAGATTATTGACTTAAAGAAGTTAATGAAAATAAGTTGATTTAATCAATAAATATAATATCTAGATCATCAAGAAAGTTTAAATTATCTCCTTACAAAGGATTCTGTTAAAATTTTACTTTTATGAACTTATTTATATTAATTATTGAAATTTATAACATGTAAATATTATCATACTTAAAATTCTATAGGCTGCAGAGCCGGTCAAATCGTAGCGATAACTGTATATGGAAGGGAACACTACAAATGGAATCGAAGACAACAAGGCAAGGATTGCAAATAACGTGCGGATAATAGCGAAACATGTAAAAGCGAGAAAGCACTGTATTGAGTGGGAGGAATCGATTCATTGTTCTTAATATATAAATACGCTTTTATTTCATTTCATTTCGACACAAATATTCTTTAGAATTCAATTATAGGATTTTCCTAGCATTATAAATGATATAAATAAAGTATGAAATTGGTCATTAATATTGATGTTAATGTTTGCGCTATATTAGCATGCGGTATTTTTTGCCGTGATATTTTGCATAAATAATTATATCATTTTATGACAAAAAATCAAGGCAAAGAAAGTTTACATGATTACTAGTAGCTAAGCACGTCAAAATGTCCGTGCTTAAGGTAACTCGATAAGTCATAAATCGGAATAGAGGAATAGATTAGTCATGCAACCAAAATTCATCAGATCGACCAAATTTTCAGTCGGAATGGATCGGAATTGATAAATTTTTGCCAGTGATTTAGTGTAGCGCCCAGATTTGGGAGAGTGGTAAGTGAACATGAGCGGTTTAGCTTTGGGCACTGTATAGGTTATGTGGGATGAATGTTTTATTAGGGTTTCGGGTTTTAATGATAGTTGTAAATTAAGGAGAGTATAATCATTAGAGCAATAGAAATTAATTTGTTAATTGTGTGTTCAACCTTCTACTCGTTTATGCTTC
Organism: Dentiscutata erythropus; assembly: GCA_910591965.1. NCBI lineage: Eukaryota > Fungi > Glomeromycota > Glomeromycetes > Diversisporales > Gigasporaceae > Dentiscutata > Dentiscutata erythropus. The sequence continues at coordinate 2,499 of CAJVPY010005814.1, forward strand.
CTGTCGAATCTTTTCATCTTACTATCTTAATAAAGGTTATACATTATAGTTCACATTCTACACCCGATTTAGTTATAATACATAATTAATCAGGAAAATGTAGTAATAATATATGATCAAATTATTACGATAAAAATGTAATCATGGAATATTCCAATCGCCTTCTCCAATGCATTCTGACCCTAAAATTTTGCCGATCTGATGAATTTTATTACACGACTAATCTATCCGGAAAATCGCATGATCATACCATATTAGGATTTTTGCTATAACACGGGACTATGATTCTTCCGAAGGGTGAATTAAGATCCCATATGTAACTAACGAATGAACAATTAATATGAGTGACGCTAAGTGAAAATGAGACATTGGTTTATCATTGATTATTTATTTAAATAATAAATGATAATAAATGATAAACCAATGTCCCATTTTCCTTTGGCGTCACTCATATGTAATGTACAATAGTATGAGATAAAATAGGATAGCTAATTGGAAATAAAAATAAAAATTATAAAAAAAAGAAACACATTGAGATTAAAAAAAAAAAAAGATAGGTTAAATGTATGAATCCAAAATGTATAGAAATTATTTGAGCATTGTCAAGAGAAAATGAAACTTCGAACTCTCAAGCTTATTATTTATTATTTATCAATTCAGGTTTTTAAAGGCCAAATCCGGTAAATAATAAATTATAAAATGGAAAGCCCGAAGTATCATTCTCTTCTTCATTTATGATAGTTTAACAATCGGAAATACTGAAATAACAATTTTATTATTTATTTGATTTTTTTTTAATTTTTTTATTTAATAATATAAATGCTATTAACATAGCTATATACCATACTTAAATTATAATTTAAGATACTAATTTAGAAAATGTACTGTAACTTGCATTATTTTAATGCGCATGTAAACTTATTGAAATACTAAGAGAACCTCTGCAAAAATTTTGTACGCGTATCTAAAAATAAATCAGCAGGCAAGTAATCAAAACTTTGCTAAGACAAAAAGCTTGTTTCTTGTGTAATATTTTACGATAGGATTTTCGAAATCTGTGCTAAGCTGTGTTGATCTCTAAATTTAAAAGATCAGTATATATAATAATATGGATGATCATATTAGTATGATAAAGAGTGTAAAACACCTATTTTAAAAACTATATATACCATACTAATATTCCTATCGATAATTTCTAAACCTAATACAGTAATATATGACATCAAATCAGCATGGTATCAATTTTAAAATAAGTACTTTATACCCATACCGTACGAAGCTACAATGCACATTAGCCGATCCTTTTTAGGTGTTTAAAATAAGTGAACGAAATCGACAAACTTAAAAAAAGATCAACAGATGAATAGATATGGAACCTAAAATTGGTCAATCTAATCTGTTAAGTAACAGGAGAAATTTAAAACCTTTATTAATTAAAGGATCACTTATGTTATTATTTCAGTATGTCCTAACGTTTTGAAAAATATTGAAAATTCGAACTAAAAAGTACCAAATGAGTGCTGCCAGAGAAAACCTAGAATTCTTAATTTTCGGAACCTCCGCTTTTAAAAATAGACAATATCAAAATCTTATAAACAATTCCAGGTTTTTCCTCAAATGATCATCAGGTAATACAAAATACAATAACCTAATCAGATTCATTTATTCCGGATACACGGTTAAAATTTTACTAATACTAGTCTCAGGGCACATCCTTACGTCCGTGCTAGGAATCATAAAGCTAAAATATGATAAAATATAGTTATTATCTCATGTCGGTTTCATGCAAAATAATTCTATATAGTTCTATTTGGGTGTCACGTATTAAAACAGCCCATTTTTACATATAAAAAATTTTTGTGTAAATCAGTGTTGAATAGTGTCCATGTCCATATTCCATTGTCGAATATTCTGGAATATTTCGGACATTTGTCCTAATTTTGGCTTATTCTATCCAGAATATTTCGGAATAGTCATTACAAAAATATTTGAATTTTATTGGCTACACACTCACATGTTTGATTTGGACTAAATGCCTAATGTCTAATAGAAAAAATATGGACAATACGGACATAGTCCATAAATATCCATGTTCATTGGCCTATAATGCCCATATTCATATTTTGCCAACACTGATTTTAAGTGATGATCTGCAAATAGTAATATACAACTTAAAGTTCATTTTGGGAATCTTTTTATTATAATTAGCTTTTGTAACTTAAATGAAAAATTTTGAAAAATCGTCAAAATGGGCTGTTTTAATACAATCGACATGACATGAATGTACATACGTACAAACGTAGTATTGCAAGAAATGAATAAACCTCGGGATCCTGTTATAGAATAAATTCGGATATCTGCTATTACGATGATTTTTACATTACGCAAATATCAGCCAATAGATCTGTTACTATATGATCATCATGTGTTTTCTGTACGACTACACATAGGCTATACCTATACCGTATTATACTATTTGTAATATATACCACTATAATACCAGTATTATAAGTATAGGTATAATACCAATAATAGAAATGGGTTAGCCAATTAAATTGCTTTATCTGCAATTCCAAAAGTTTCCCTAAGAATAATTCCGAAAAATTCCGAGTCATATTAAGCCGAGAGTAATATGCGTATTATACTTGGGTTTTATAGTACCATTTCTATTATACCGGTATAACCGCATCCCTTAATAGATAGATTTACATTATATCATTTCGAATAGCAGGAATCTCGACTGGAAGTGATGGTTTTGGAGTTTTTTTTTCTGAAATTCTTTCGTGCAATATGAAAGTTACGAAAAAATTTTTTTGCTCTTTTATGAGAATTTCACTTAAAGAATATGACCGCTTGTTGGGCGAAGCTGAAAATGAAAAGGAAGTATTTATCAAAGACAAAAAGTATTTACAAGAAAAAAAGATAGGCATTCTTATGATGCTTAAATTGTACATACTGTATTTATAAATAATTGAATTTTTAAAATTTTATATAATAAGTTATACATTAAAAATATCTTATTAATGGTTTCAGCGAATTTCACCATTATTTGGAATTTCGATATCAGTTTGGTCCAAATTTATTGCTTTTAGAGTGTTCTGTGGAAGCTTTGTACATCCACACTTTTTCTCCAATTTCGAATCCGGGGGCTAATTTATGGTGAGTATCATGGTAATGTTTTTGTTGTTCTTGAGTTTGCTGAATATTTTCCAATGCCATATTCCTAATTTGTGGAAGCCATTCTATCAGTTCATAGGTTCTTTGAAGGATGGTCCTTTCTAATAGTTTTTTGGTATTATTGGGATGTATAGGTTGCCGCGCTTCCCGGCCATATATGAGGTAGAAAGGGGACATTTTTGTTGAAGAATTTTTAGCGGTGCAGTATGCAAAAAGGATAGAAGGGATTAACAAATCCCAGTCAGGTACGTTTTCAACAAGTTTTGCTATGGCTTCACACAGTGTTCGGTTAAAACGCTCTACCAACCCATTGGTTTGTGGGTGGTAGGGCATTGAAAGTTTATAATTAATGGTAAACTTTTCTATAAATGCTTTGATCATGTTATTGTTGAAGTGGGTACCTCGGTCTGAGAGAATACGTTCGGGGCAGCCGTGCCGACATACTATTTCATTATATAAAAAGTCCGCAACAGTTATTGCATCGGCTTTTTCTACGGCCATGGCCTCGGGCCATTTTGACATATAGTCCACGGCGACCAGAATATATCATTTTAGTCTTGGTGTTCGTGGGAGCGGGCCGACAAAATTGATACCGATTTGGTGAAAGGGCGCAGTTATAGGGATTGGGTGTAACGGTCCGACGATTCTTTTCTTTCCTCTTTGCTGACATCGTTCATACTTCTGGACGTAATTTCAAATGTCAGTGTATATTTGGGGCCAGAAGTATAGGTTCCTTATTTTGTCAAACATTATATCTTTATTGAAATGTCCGCCAAGAGGATGCTGGTGGGTTAAAAATAATATCGGCTCCAATTCGTGTTTTTGAATTACATGCAACAGATGACTCTTCTTTCTTCTATCATGCTTGTAGATAATTCTGGTTTGATAAGTATAAAATTCGCTTTTCTTTTGTAGTCTTTGCCTTTGGACATCATCAAGATTTGAAAGTAGCCTTCAAGTTTGCAAGTAAGTCTTGAGGTGGTTGTAGTGAGTGGGCTCTATTTTCTCTTTTTTTTTTTTTTTTTTTTTTTTTTTTTTGAATAAAACTTTATTTTATTAGTTTTCAGGACACCGGAACCTGGGCTGGATTCTGTACCTCGGATTTAAGGAAATTAGCAATGGGTTTTTTTTTTTTTGTTGTCTTTTCACATAATTTGTCTTTCAGATAGTGTTTTAAATTCGGGATAACGCGTCAGCGTTACTATGTTTACGTCCTTTCCTATGATGAATGGTAAAGTCATAAGGTTGCAAACGGAGCATCCACCTTGCACGTCGTCTGGTAAGTTTCAAAGTTTTTAGCCATTTTAATGCACTATGATTGGTAATAACTACAAAAGAGTTTAGGCCGTAATAATGGTGAAAATGTTCCACTGCCCACAAAATGGCCAGGCATTCCAACTCGGTTGCGGCATAATTTTTTTCGTATATAGTTAATCCTCTGCTGGCGTACGACACAACAAATTCTTTACCGTTATCATCTTTCTGCGAAAGCACTGCACCAAGTCCGGAACCCGAAGCGTCAGTGTGAATAAAGAAGGTCTTGGAAAAATCGGGATACCGTAGGATGGGAGTCGTAATAAGGTGACATTTAAGTGATTCAAATGTGTACTTTTGATCGTTATCCCATTTGTACTCAACGTTCTTTTTTAGTAAATAATATAGCGGGCGGGCAATGGTGGCGAAGTCTTTAATAAATCATCGATAGTACGACGCCAACCCAATAAATCCCCGGAGTTGTCGTAAAGTTTTCGGGATCAGAAAATTTTTTACTTTCTCGATTTTCGATTCGTCGGGTTTGATTCCATCTCTTCCAACGATGTGACCAAGGAAGTGGATATTACTGCGAAAAAAGGTATATTTATCAAAATTTAATTTTAACCCGGACTCCTTTAGCTTCTTAAAAACTATACTAATATGATTTAGGTGCTTATAAAAATTTTCAGAATAAATATTTATGTCGTCAAGGTACACTACGACAAATCTTCCAATATAATCGGCCAATATCTTATCCATTAGCCTTTGAAAACTGGCAGGGGCATTACACAGCCCGAAAGGCATAACGTTAAATTCATAGGTCCCACAAGAGGTAACAAATGCTGTTTTTTCTTTATCCTTTTCATTTACTGGTAATTGCCAGTAACCACTTAATAAATCCAAAGAACTGAACCATCTTGCTTTAGAGAAAGTTTCCAAGAGATTATCCACGCGGGGAGAGAATAAGAGTCCTTTTTTGTAACTGCGTTTAATTTGTGGTAATCGATGCATAACCGCAACTTTCCACCCTTTTTGGGCACTACCACGACGGGGGAAGACCAAGGACTCTGTGACTCGCGAATTAACCCTCTTTCTTTTAATTGGGTTATTTCTTTTTTAATAAATTCTTTAATGCTGGGGGCGGCCCTATACGCATTTTGTTTTATGGGTGCAGCGTCACTCGTGTTGATCACGTGGTTAGTTCTTTCGGTACGTCCAAGTTCTTCAACGTTTCGGGCAAAGATTCCTTTTTCCTTCTTTATTAAATCTTTTGCCTCTTTTTGTTGTTCATCATTCAACTTCTTACTAACTTCCATTTTTTCAATTTTTTCTTCGATAGATTTCTCTTCATCTAACGATGCAGTGGGTAATTCTTCTACATGAGACAAATACACAGCAGGGCTTTGAGCATCTTGCCAGGGGTTAATGTACAATTCTGAATCTTTTTTTTCACTCAACATTTCTTCCGTAAAATATCTGTCAGTTTCTTCAACTTCTTCATTTTCGTAGACCAATTGATCGAACAGATCATCATCATTATTTAAGGGATCTTTGGGGTCTTCCCTTTTCTCATTTAACAACTTTCTTGGTCCGCTATTAGTGATGGGCACCTCAACGACTCTTCCTAAATACTTTAGGATTAATTTTTGTTCATCAAAGTATATACGGGCTCTTACTTTTTCGAACCAATCATTACCCAACAAGAGAGTCTCATCTACTGACTCGATTACTTGAAGTGGGCTTGGAATAGCTAAGTCTTGAACCATGATTTTTACATTTTTGATTTTTCCCAAAGTTCTATTTCTTACTCCAGTGGCAGTACTATAACTGTAGTGGAACTTTCCTCTATTTTAAGGCCAAGCTTATTCATTAGTTTCTTCGTTATAAAGCTTGCTGCGGCACCCGAATTTAAAATCGCGACGACTGGGCTATTTCGGATTCTTACATTACACCTCGCAGCAGTGGTTCTTTTTTCTTCTTCGTCTACGTAATTTGTTTCCTCTGTTATTAATGGTCTTCGAAGAACTTTTGCCAAGTTTTTTCTTTGATTTGGGTAATGGAGCATTTGTCCTACTGTTGCATTGACACGTGTGTTAAGAATATCATCAGCAACATTGTAAGCAACGATTGAATCTACTATCGAAGGGCCTCTTTTTCTTCTCGGGGCTCGCGCCGGAGTAAGTAAATCATTATCTTGCATTAGGTCATCATCATTGACTAGAGGGTAGGTTTCTTCAAATTCTCTAGGTTGGATATTGACCGTTTTCTTGTTTCTTCCCATTGCGATTCTGAGTTAGATTGAGTATGCTCCCTATCTTCTCCATCATAAGGTTGGTACCTATCATCGATAGTGTACATTTCTCTTTCGTTATAAACATCGTTAACTCCACCGTAGTGTGCCTCAGTTTCACGTTTTGCGGTCCTGTTGGGTTGAGTAGGTTTTTCTCCACGGGGAACTGGTGTTTCTCTTTCTGCAAGACAATCTCTCGAATAGTGGCCTTTTTCACCACACCTAAAGCAAGTCACCATACTAATCGGTCTACTGGTTGGTCTAGTTCGTGGAGTACTTGATTCAGCTTGGGTTGCTAATAGGGCCATAAGTTTGGCGTAATTGATACTCATATTTTGAAATTGTTGCACCAGTTCACTTATATCTTCTTTTAATTTATCCTTATTTCCTCCTTTTTTCTTTTATCGCTATATTTCTATAATAACCTCTGGCTTCGCTCTTTTTAGCTGTAGAGATGGCTTCTTCCAAGTTTTTTGGGTCTTTTACGGCAACAAATGACGCTATTTTTCCTTGTAGGCCTCTGATAAACATTCGTATGACGTATTCTTGGGGCAAAGCAGTTCCAGAATTTACTCTTTTTAAGAGATTTTTAAATTTATAGGTGTAGTTTCCTACACGTTTACCTTCTTGTTGCTTTAGTGAATTTAATTCGACCTGCCATTGGTGTCTTCGTTCCGAAGTGGTGAAGTATTTTAAAAATTCTGGCACGAAACTTTCTTCTTGATCATATTGTTCGTCCCAATATAATAAGGCTTCTTTATTGTCGTGAAACCAGTCTGCAGCAATTCCTGCGAGGTATCCAGTTGCAATTTTAATTTTTCTTCGATTTGCCCAGTTATTAGTGTCGGCAGCACATTCAAAGGCTTCTATCCACTTGAAAGGGTCTTCCTCTTCTTCTCCGTAGAACGTTCTAACTCTTACCCAGTTATTTTCTCGTTGCTCTGGTCGTACATCGTGAATAGCTCTTAAAGTTGCATCTAGAAAGGCATTTGCTATTTCTCTAAGAATTATATTTACTTGATCCTGGTTTACTTGCATAACTTCGTTTTCATTTTCATTTTCGCTTTGTACAGATCATTGGTCTTCTGAAGAATGGTCGAAGTGAAGGTTTTCTTCCATGTAAAATAAATGAAAAGGTGTTTGTAAAATGTGGGTTATCTTTTTGTTATGTTTATACTTAGTGGTTTATATGTTAGAAGTTAAATAGTGAAAAAAAGAAAAATTCCTATGAGAAATTTCTACTTATACCAATTTTAGTAATTACCAATGTTAAAAATTTATCGATCTTATAACAGTGTTCATTTTAGTAACTTTTAAATTTTCAATTTACGGCTCAATTATGAGATAATTATGACAAAAAATAATTCAGTTCGATTACTAATTTCAAAGTTTAATTAGTAACTCTTTAATTTTCAATTCATGACTCACTTATGAGGTAATTAAAAAAAATTGTTGGATTACTAATTTAAAGTTTAATCGTCGATCGTTCGTCACTATGATGCTGAACACTCAATTATACTCTTAACAGTATTATCCAAACAACGTTTCTTGTAAATCTTATATCCAGTATTGTTTTATTCCCACTCCTCTGCATTACTGATACTACATTCCTATTATTCCTTACCATCATAGCGCTTAGAATCACAAATAATCATACAATCATTCTCATAAAAAAAACAATTATCACATCCAAAGAACGACCATATAAGGCTAGATAACAAACAAAAAAATGTAACCATAAAGTCATTTGATTTCGCATAATGATCGCCCTGTCACTTCGTAGACATGCAGCAAATCATTTTTACGATTAGCGTTAGGCATCTTATTTATTGGTTGCAATCTTACTCGTGATCCGCCACATTTCCTTTTAGACTAAAACAGA
>CAJVPY010005815.1:0-11101 GCA_910591965.1 Dentiscutata erythropus
CACTTGATGAAAAAGAAGAAGAAAATTATATTCATGGAGTTTTACCTTATATGGCTTTAGAACTTTTTCAAAAAAAACCATATACTCAAGCTTCAGATATTTATTCATTTGGAATTATCATGGCAGAAATAACGACCGGGCAGAGACCTTTTGATGCTTATAAATTTGATAAAGATCTTGTAATTAAGATATTTTTTGGATTACGACCAAAGCTTGCTCTTGGAACTCCTAATTGTTATATCGAATTAGCAAAACAATGCATGAATTCAGATTCAAGCAAACGACCTACTTCTAAAGAAATAATTATTGAATTTGAAAAATGGTTAAAAATTTTAAATGATGATTATAACGATGATGAAAATTTTGATATTTTTTTTTATGAGATTAATGGTATTTTTATTGATAAAAGTGAAGGTGCAAACGAAATTGAAAAGCAATTTTTAGAAAGTGATAAGATCAATGAAAATTTACCAATAATCCAAGAAAAATTCAACAATATATATACAAGTAAAGCATATAATACGATAAATATTAGTTCAACATTATCAAAACTGAATGTTAGTAAATCTGTTGGTATAGAATTTCCAGATTATATTTGACGCTAGCATTTTTATTAAAATCCTTTGTTTTTTAGTTTGTTATTCATATTATTAAAATCGCCTATTTATTTATTATTTTAAATCAATTTTATTATTCATATTATTAAAATTGTCTATTTATTTATTATTTTAAATAAATTTTATTATTTAAATTATATTTTATTATTTTTATTATAATAAAATTAAGAATTTTATAACAATAAAATTAAGTAAATGCGCGATCCCGTGTAATCTGTATTTTTAATTTCGTTGATAAAAAATCAGAGATAATAATATTACTAATAATTATTGACATGGTTTTGATTATTTAGTTGGCTTAACATCCCAGTATAGTACGGTTTGAAACTTTCAAAGCATCTTCGCTAACAAATACTGTAATTGAAAAAAAAACTTTAGAAGGCCTATCGATTCGAAAATTTGCTAACGCTTAGGTGTTAGTAGATCTCTTATAAGTCAAGTTCTCAAGATTTCCAAGATACGAATATATTGAAAACCTTCATCAATTTAGGAAAGTTGCGAATGGGATATCTCAAAATTCCAATGAAAAAAAGTATAACAGGTATTTTATTAGTTTGGATTAGAGAAGTTTGTTAGACGTAAAATTAGTCTTATGACAATTTGAAGGGCTGTAAATCAACTTGGATATAAAAAAATTGAATATTATTTATAAGTATATATACAATCTTTTTAATACTTCCGCAATTCATGTAATGTGTTTATTATAAAAATCTTATTTGTATCCAGAGATTTTTTAATGTTTGGAGTCATTTTGAAGGCAAAACCCCATTTTTTGCTAAGGTTTTGTTGATTGACAAGAGCAGAATTTTTCATAAATTTTCGTACAAATTAACACACCAAGCATATTGGACAAACATTCAACCGAAAATTTAATACGAATCATGCCGAAATTGCAAATTTAGTTTCTGCTAATTTTATCTGGTATGCCAGGAAGAATGATAACTTTAAACGGGTTGAAAGGATTACACAAAATAAATCCGATTCATCCGTATTTTAAACGAATACGTACTATATCCAGATTGATAGCTCTATGCAATATTTTCGGACATCGTCCAATCCCAACTGTAACTGTGGACATTGGATATTACATAGAACGATTTGGAAATGTTTGATGTCCGGTAAAAAAACACCGGATATATGACTTGCCCAAAACTAATTTTAATAACTATTCATATTTGATATTTAGTTGGAATTATCCAATTTTTTAAACCCAGTATCTTGTTCATATTAAATTAAGAACTTAGATGATTATGTACTACGTATCATAAAAATTTTAAAATCATTATGGAAAAAGCAGAATAGTTCTTTAAATTCGAATAATAATACTATTATATAGACGAAAAGTTATGCAGAAACGTAGAGTGCAGTAGGCTCCAAAAGTTTAACCTGTTGTATTCTAATCAAAAAGTATTTATAAATATAACTTTTGTATCACATTGACTAAATGTCTTTGGACAATTATGTATTTTATTTAGTACATGAATTTTTTTTTTTCTTTAGAAAAAAAGGACTCCGAACAACTTTGTGAACTTAATTACAATTATAAACATAATTTATGTTAAGAAAGATGAAAAGAAGGCGTTTGGATATTATATGAGAGCAGCTGAATTAGGAAATTCGAGTGCAATGGGTCAAGTTAGTAATTGTTATTATCATGGAATTGGTGTGGAAAAGAATTACAAAAATCAGTTGAATATTGTAATAAATCTGCAAAATTAGGTAATGTTTTGGCAATATGTAATCTTGGTATTAATTATGAATATGGAAAAGGGGGCTGATCAAGATTATAATAAAGCATTTGAATACTATAAAAAATCTGCTAATATGTTTGTTAAATCAACAATGGTTAATATTGCTCAATGTTATCGAGATGGTTCCGGTACAAAAAGAGATATTCAAAACGCAAATTATTGGTTCAAAAAATATAAAAGTCTTTTGAAAATTAATAAATTGCCCATTATATCGATCCTGAACTTAAAAGAATACGTATTAGACGATGAGAAATTTAAATTACTATAATTAGTTCAGAAATATCAAGGAAAAGGGAAAAGGTGGAACTGTTTATTCTGCACATTGGTATGATAGAGCTAATGAAAATTTGAGGTATGTTGCACTTAATGTAATTCACGATACAACAAAAATGAGCAAGAATTAATTCAAGAATTGAAGAATCACTGTGAAATTGGTTATAAGAATCCTTCTTTCTGGATTGTTTTGGATGTCAAGAAATAATTACTGTATGGTGATTATATTATTGTTATGAAGATTGCACAAGTATCACAATTATGTTGTACTGTATTGCTTTGGACTTTGAATCGATTCATTCACAAGAGCTCATACACAAAGGCTTACACAGAGGAAATATTTTGCGAGGAGGTAATCTATTACTGATCTTGGACTTTTAAGAAAGTAAAGGAAGGAAAAAATTTGTGGAATTCTGCCGTATATTGCACCTGAGATTTTTTTTGGTGGGTCAACCGTATACTCAGGTATAGTCTTGGAGTTATCGCAACAAAGATTTCGACCGGACAAAGATCATTTGATGGAATTCCGTTTAATGATGATCTTGTATCAAGAATTATCGGTGGATCATGACCTAAATGTTTAGGACCAGATTACTATATTAAACTATATGAAATGTATGGATAAAGATTTTGATAAACGACCTACAGCAAAAAAAATTATTGAAATAATCGCTCGATGGTTAGAGAAAATGGATCAGGAAGATGATAATGAAATCAAAAAACACCAGTAAGATTAAACCAGAACCGATTAAGCAAATACATCCACAATATATATATATTAGCAAGGTAGATAAAGAGATAAATATTTCTTCTATAAATTTTAACTTATTATTTTTAAACACTATTTTGAAAAAATATCTGTCTCAAACATTCCTCGAAGCCTTTTATTTACATTTACTTTTATAAAATTTTGAATTTAAAAATGTTTGACGTCATATGGCGTCCTACTAGCAGGGTTTAAAAAAAAAAAAAATAGATTGATGAATACCAGTACGCTAATCAATTTAACAGTGTAACATTTATAAGAATGCCATTTTTAACTTGTATCTAAATTAAATAGTATAAACTATGCCATGTATTTATTTATAGGTTAAAGGTATGTTAAATGTCCATTTTTTTTTTTGAAAAAATAACTTCTAAATCTAAACTTTTCAGTTATACAGACAAACCCTAAAACATGAGTATTTCAAAAAAGGCAAAAAGGACTTCTATAGTTATTAGACAAAATCTACTAAATAAATAAATACATTTTGGATTTTTCTTATCGTGTTATATGATGACTAACCGGGCTTTTTATTGGCTAAGCTGGAGATGTTATTTATTTGTTGATATTTAAACTTTTAAATTCAGATACATATCTGATTTTTCGGGTATATTAAGAAGGATTTCCCGTTTTCTAAGTCCTATCTTATCATCAGGATCTCCGTTTCTCCAAGAGTTTCATATTTGTTTTAGGTTTCGCCTTTTAGAAGTTAGCAAACTCTTACCCGATTTTATCAAAGTTATTTTAAAAGTTTCAGTAATACAGTAATTACTTTAATCACAGCCTAGAGAGTGGAATCGGTGAGTTTCGAATATTGATTGATCACAAACTCTAGAATTTCGATGTTCGAATGTTCGATGAATTTTTTAAAAATTTAGTGTCATTTATCAATTGTACTGCTATCGCTACATTTTTAATAAATAATTTATCAATTATATAATCATGTTAACATTATCAAAACACAGTTAAACTTCAATCAAAAAATGGATCATTATGTTATCATTATCAAAACAAATAGTTAAATTTTAACTTTCACTGATGCTCGAATTAAAAACTCAATGAATGAAAGCTTATTTCAATGCTTGAAATTTTTGATAGATGATCGAATAATTAGGATTCTACAACAAACAGATGCTGTAACTCTTGTTTTCACTATAATAAATGAAAAAAAAATAGATTTAAATCAATATTGTAAACATTGCTCCCATTATTTTTATATCCATGAAATCAGTTCAGATAACGATTTAAATCAATAGATAAAATCTTTACCTAGATCAGCTTAATTTGATTTTGAATTTTTTTAAAAATGCATAAAAAAACTTTATACAACGAATTAATTAAAATTTTTTAATACAAATATACTACTGTACAATATATCACTCCCATCTTAATATATCAAAATTCTTTTATTTCGAGATCAATAAATATCTTGAATGAGACTTTATTTCATCAACTGCCTATGATTTTATTATCTCAATATATCATTTGCTGTATACTATTTGCAATAAACTTACTTTATTAAGACTTATTGAGTATCAAGAATTTGAAATTAGTTAAAATTATTAATGTACATGATGAGGCTGGAAAGAAATATAATTTACATCTACTACTATACTAATAGGTATTGTATTGCAAAGACGGTGTGAAAATAATTTTTACAAATGCAAAATATAAGCACTTCAATTATACAATGTATGTTATTTACATATGGGGACCCAGCAAAAGGGGCATTGGGACAAAAATTTTAATTATAAAATTCTTCAAGAAATCAATTAAAATAAAAAAAATTTTTTTGGCCTAATGCCCCCTTTTTTGTGGAGTCCTATATGATAATATTAATAGAGAATAAACTTTCAATTGTGCTTAAATAAAAAATATCCATAAATTATTGTTCAGTAAAATTTGACTATTCTTTGTTCGCTTTTCATACAGTACTTTAGTTATACAGTTGACCCTCTCAGAATCGGTATGCATGGTGGACAGGTTTTGTATCAGGTTTGAGAGGTTATCGGATTTAAAAACAGTTTTATATAGCTGGAATGGTAATTTTTTATCGGTTTTGACAGGTTATCGGTTTTGACAGGATCGGTTTTGAGAGGGTCGACTGTATTGGAATTCAAAACCATTTAGAATCAACTTAATTTGATTCTGAATCTATAGATATACCGTATCCACTATAATATGCTAAAGGTTTAACATTGATGTGAATGTTTCTGTAAATACAGTCGCGATTCAGAATTCGCGTCTATGTTACACTATATCTAAATACAGTACGAGTAAACAGATTCACGAAGCGATAAATCGTTCTAAGCTTATAAAAACATATAGGCTATGTCATAATCAAAGCGCAGAAGCATAATAGCGATAAAGAGCTTTATTGAGTTATAAAAACATAGCTAACATGTGATTAATTTTAAATTTCATTTTATATATGGCAACATCGAGCATTTTTTTTGTTCGGAAGTGTCAAGAGTCATAAGAACTTTGAAAAATTTTATCGTAAGAATGGCAGTTCTGCTAAAATAAAATTTTTATAAAAAAGAAAACTAATTCACAATATCTTAAATATTTATTTCATCAAAGTGGTTTATTACCATAAAAAAAGCTTAACTTCATCATATCGTTATTGATTTTGAGCTTTAAGCTACGTTTTTCAGTGGGCAATATCAGGATGTCTATTTCATCAAAGCTCATTTCACCGACAAGTTCTTTTACAAATTACACTTACTTTAACTCTAATTCTAATCTGACCCTATGATATTGATCAGAATTACTTTGTCTGTAAAATGAGCTTCGGTGAAATAAACTGTTGGTTGAAATGAACTTGTCAGTAAGTAATTTTCAGTAAAATGTGGTGTCTATGAAGCGTTTGTCGGTGAGTTGATCGGATCCCCAATACCATATATCGAATGACTCTTTACAACGATGAAAAAGAAAACAAGTGTTCATTAAAAATGTAACTTTGTGTTGTCTAAATACAAAAACATATAACGGAAGCATTAAGAAGGATTTTTGAATATAAAATTCGCTGTCTCTAACCTTTCAATTTACTCATGCTATATTGTACTAACACTTGAGTCTATTGCCAACTATCTCACTTAAATTTTATTAAACTTTATAACAATGTTTTTAAAGTTTACATCATCTTTGTTTCTGTTCTTTTAATGGCGTTTTCAGCCTAATATGCTCCAGTTGATGATAATAAAGTAACTTAGTTGAAGTGGCAAGTCTTAAAAATAAAGCCACCAGACGTGATGCATATCCTAATCCAGAATCTTCAAGTGGCTTTTACAATATGGCTGATCTTAAAAACAAAAGGGGTAATGAAATTAATAAACTTTCTAGACCGATGATGCTGATGAGCACAGACCCTCCAAACGGGCCCTGTTACTATGGGAGCTTATACGACACTTTCAGCTGCTGTAGTTACTATTGCAGTATTACATTACTGCGCGTATAGCAACTGTGCATCCCCTTCTTATTGTGCATGCTTAATTCTTAATAGTTTCTGCCATATTAAAAATAATATAATATTGTTTTATTTTATTTTATTTTTTTTTATGTACTCATATAATTTAATGTCTTTTTTTTGTAATTTTAAAAATGATGTCAAATTATGAAATATTTTCTTTATAGTTTAATGACCTCTGTTATTCTAATGAAAAATTATAATTAATAAGTTAAATTTATTTAATCACATTTTTTGCTTCAAAATACAAATTTCTTTAATGAATAATTTAGTGTTTACAAAGATATCACTGTACGTACGTAACAATAAAAATGGCTCGGAATAAAAATATAATTTAATAAAATTTGAGTAGTTACTAACGCTAGACCCGAATGATACATATTACAGTCAGACCCCTCTAAGGTCATGATCATTATCAATTATATATAAACGTACTAAAAAAACCTCTTTCTTTATAAGAACATCTAAAACATTTTTTTTATAAGTACACAAATCTTTATCCCGAGAGGTGTGATTATAGAGGTCTGACTGCATTGTACGTATTTCGGATTAGATATACAGTATTGTCACACAAATTATCATAAATTACACATTAACGAGCTTTATAGATACAGTATGCAAGTACTTGTTTGCATTTAATTGAAATGAGAAGAGCCGTTGTGTTTAGTTTAGGATAGTAGTAGGCTGGGATAAAAATATAAACGTGCTTAGATAATGGAATTACTCAGATGTGAATACGTAGCTACGTATGTACGTACGTTGCAACTACCGTAGGAAATAAATATGAGCTTGTGTTACAAAATCCAACGATAGTTAACAAGATAAGTGTCATGAGTGAGTTTAATAGAAAAACGTTATTAAGTAAGAGATATTATATAGGGAATTATAGATTGAAACCTCCAGGAATGTACTCTTTATTTCCTTTTGTTGATTTTGGACCATTCGCGGTGGTTTTTAACCTTCTCAGGTCTTCTACGATGGTTCGAAACCAATGGCAGTGCCGATTTTTGACACCCCATAGCCTATGTGGCTTACCAACCTCGTAAAATAAATGAATAAATTTCTAAATTAAGAATAACAACGTATCGGTATGAAGTAATTTTGGTTTTGTTACACTAAAATAAGTGAAAATTACGTTTTTGATAGACTACATAAGTTAACAAATGAGGAAATCAAAAACGTAACTATTGATGTAGCTTTTGTATCACTTGACTAAATATTAATATCCGCTACGCTCCAAACAATTAAAGTATGTAATGTACGTACGTACTTACGTATTTTATTTAGTGCATGACTTATTTCATATAAAAAAATGGATTCTCAACAACTTTGTCAACTTGGCTATGAATATCGAAATGGTGTTAATGTTAAGAAAGACGAAAAAGGCTTTTGGATGCTACATGAGAGCAGTTGAGTTAGGAAATTCGAGTGCATGCATTCTATTGGTCTTAGTTGTTATTATTATGGAATTGGAGTAGAAGTAAATCATTTGAATATTATAAGAAATCAGCCGATTTGGATAATTCTAATGGAATATGTTGGGTTGGCCTTTGTTATGAAAATGGGAGAGGGATTTATCGAAATTATAATAAAGCATTTGAATACTGTAAAAAATCAGCCAATATGGGTGTTAAAGAAGCAATGAGTAATATTGCTAAATTTTATCGAAACGGGATTGGTACAAAGAGAGATATTCAGAGTGCAAATTTTTGGTTCACAAAATACAAAAGTCTTTTGAAAGTTAATAAACCACCAGATCATATCAATCCTGAACTTAAGAGAATTTTATACGATGAGAGATTTAAATTATCTTGGATTGATTATAATGAGTTCAGAAATATCGATGAAGAGGGAAAAGGAGGATTTGCAACTGTATATTATGCATGTTGGCTTAATAAAATTAATAATACATGGAGAAATGTTGCATTTAAAGTAATTCGTAATTCAAACGAAAATGAGCAAGAATTTATCCAGGAGTTGAAGAATTACTGTGAAATTGGTTACAGGAATACTTCGTTCTTGGAATGTATTGGGGTATCAAGAAATAATTCTGGTGATTATATTATTGTTATGGATTATGCGACAAAAGGTTCATTACGACAAAAACTTGTACAAGTATCAAAATTGGAATGGAAAGATTAATTGAGTATCTTGTACTGTATAGCTTTGGATCTTGAGTCGATTCATTCACAGGAACTCGTTCACAGAGATTTACACAGCGGAAACATTTTACAAACTCTTGCATTGCATAACGCATATTTCGCAGATCTTGGACTTTCCAGAAAAGTAAAGGAAGGAAAAATTTGTGGAATTCTTCCGTATATAGCACCAGAGATTTTAATAGGTCAACCGTATATTCAGGCATCAGATACTTATAGTCTTGGAGTTATCGCAACAGAGATTTCGACCGGACAAAGAGCATTTGATGGAATTCCGTTTAACGATGATCTTGTATCAAGAATTATCTCTGGATCAAGGCCTAAATGTTTAGGGCCAGATTTTTATATTAAATTAGCTATGAAATGTATGGATAAAGATTTTGATAAACGGCCTACTGCAACAGAAATCACGGAAATAATCACTCGTTGGTTTGATGAAATGAATCAAGAAAATGATAATGAAATCAAAAAACAAATTTTGGAAGCTAATAAGATTAAACCAGAACCGATTAAACAGATACATTCACAAGACATATATACTAGCAGGCTATATGATACACAAAAATTTTCAGAATACATTTTTTAGTAAACCGATTAGTATAGTAGAAACCTCGAACAAATCCTCAAATTTATTTTTATATAAAATGTGTTTATGTAACTTGTATTTAGAAAAGCGCAATTATAGTAATTTTTACAATATCTAATCCCGTTATATTACAGAGATAAATATTTTTCTTCTCACTTAATTTATAAATTTAGATTATTATTCTTATTATTGTGGTTTAATCGTTTGTACTCGTGAGTAAGAAATCAATTTACCTTTTTTTTTTGAATCATTGCACCAAAAAATATTTGAATCTTTATTTGTGTAACTTTTATAAGAATATAATTTTGATTCTAAAATGTTAATCAATTTAACAAAGTAAATTTTCGTAAGAACGCCGGTTTAACTTTGCATCTAAATTAAATATTGAAAAGCTATGATATCTACTTATTTAAGTATAAACCAAAAGTAAGTTAAAATGTCATTTTTTCGAAAATTGGATTCCGAATCCACTTTTAATATTTATCAACCATACCAGCTAATCCTAATATTTTCGGATTATTTTCGGATTATTTTTCAAGAAATGAAGTACCGTAAATGGCCAAGACCCGGTCTATTACAATTCATCAATTTTAAAACCTATAATTAGACCCGCAGGTCTCTTGTATGGGTGTGGGCAGTGTTTTATATCTGATGTTCTCAATGTTCTCAAGAACATTTATGTTCTTTTTTGAAAATAATCCAAGAACATTAAATTTATAATTTATGTCCTCAAAAAACAAATATTAATTTATAATTATTTTAAATAAAATAAATTTTTTTTCTTTTTTATTTATTTATATAAATAATAGTTTGATATTTGTACAACATATATATTATATTATATTTTTAGTTTTATATAAAAATATTATATAGTTATTATTTAAAAATTTTACTATTAAGAAACTAAAAAATTTATGAGAAACGTAAAATTATAAATTTATGTTCTCAAAGAACAAAAAAAATTTTTTAGATTTCTAACCCTGGGTGTGGGTTTGGGTTTGATAATTGGAAGGTTTATTTTATTTTCACAGTATTTTCATAGCTTTTTTTTTCTATTTGTATATCTCCTAGATGGTAGACCAACTATGTACTATACCCGGCCGGGTCTACAATATAGGATAAAACCCGGGGATCTTGTATCCGGTACTTTCTTCTATAGTTAAACGAAATCTAGAAGTTTTGCATTGGTAAAAGTCGAAACCTAGTTTTGACTTTCAAAAATTTTTGAAAAGGCGAAATACGAAACTGGCGAAACTAGCGAACTGATAAAAAGTGGAATGCGAGAGTTGGTAAAACTTACAAAAGACACCGAAATGAAAATAATGCGGATATTATTTATAATCAAAATTCTATATCAAACTGACTAAGAGTTTATTTGTTTTTTTTTTTTGAGTATTGAAGACTCAATATAGGGTGTTCTCAAGTAGCACACTCAATTAATTAGATAATGATCGTAATGGTGCTCAACCGTTATGTAAAATTT
>CAJVPY010005816.1:0-11100 GCA_910591965.1 Dentiscutata erythropus
AATTGTCACGTGGTAAAATATATAAAAATCAACAATCTAATTGTTAATTTTTATATATTGTATCATGTGACAATTAGAATCACATGATTACGACGCCAATCACTATCATTAACAATTCTTGAATACATTAATATTACCTCATCGACAAATTCTTTATTACGCTTATTCGAACCATGAATCAATTTAAGTGCAATTGGTGTCCAAATATCTCTATTTTTATCGAGCCAACGCGCACGAAATACAGTCGCAAATCCACCTTTTCCTATCTCTCGTATATTTTTAAATTTGTTATAAGGAATCCATGATAGTTGATACTTTTCATTGTCTAATATTTTTTTAAAATTATCATCAACGTTCTCATATGATTGTTTATTTATCCTTTTCACACTTCTTTCTATTCGATACCAATGATTTGCTCGTTGTATATCTCTCGGTACGCCGATTCCATTTCGATAACAGTCACCAACGTCTAAAATTCCTCCAATATGACCCATATCTACAGATTTTTTAAAGTATTCAAATGCTTTCTTTTCATCCTTTTCGGTTCCTTCTCCCTGCAAATAGCAAAGACCAATTTGATGTGTTCCCTTAACATGACCCATCTCTGCAGATTTTTGACAATGAATGAATGCCTTATGTTCATCCTTTTCAACTCCAATTCCATGACGATAACAATTTCCAACCATATATGTTCCATCAGCGTCCCCCATATCTGCAGATTTTTGATAACAAATGAATGCCTTATGTTCATCATTTTCAACTCCAATTCCATTTACATAACAATATCCAACATTATTTATTCCATAAGTGTTCCCCATCTCTGCAGATTTTTGATAATAAATGAATGCCTTATGTTCATCCTTTTCAACCCCAATTCCATTTGCATAGCAATATCCAACATTATTTATTCCATAAGCGTCCCCCATCTCTGCAGATTTTTGATAATAAATGAATGCTATATGTTCATCCTTTTCAACTCCAAATCCGTTCCGATAACAATGTCCAACACCACCTATTCCATTAGTGTCCCCCATCTCTGCAGATTTTTGATAATAAATGAATGCCTTATGCTCATTCTTCTCAACTCCAATTCCATTTCCATAACAATATCCGACATTATTCATTCCATAAGCGTCCCCCATCTCTGCAGATTTTTGATAATAAATGAATTCTTTATGTTCATCCTTTTCAACTCCAAATCCCTTTTGATAACACCTGCCAAGCGCAAATGCGTCCCCCATCTCCACAGATTTTTGGTAATAGATTGATGCTTTATTTTCATCCTTTTTAACTCCAATTCCTTTTTCATAAAAATAACCAAGCTTAACTATTCCTTTAGCATTACCCATATCAGCAGATTTTTGGTAATAGATAAATGCCTTGTGTACATCCTTTTCAACCCCTATCCCAAGTTCATAATTGTATCCAAGGGTATAAGGGTCTAAATCAGTAGATTTTTCATGATCAACTGAATTATTATGATTCATTTTTAATTTTTAAATATGGGAAAGAACAAAGAGACCGAATTAGCAGTAAAAATTATTTAAATGCTAGTATAATATATATAGAGTTTTGTATTACTAGGTGTCAAGTGGGACGCACTAGTTATGACATAGGTCAATTTGGGAACACGTCAACGAACACAACGTTGGATGACACCTTACTTTAGCTCTGGGAACTATGTTACCACCTTTGAAAATTACACCAACGACCTTTATGGGAGTGAAAGTGTTTGTATATTCTTTATTCGAAATTTATTATTAATGAGAAAGAGAATTAATTTCGCTTAAAAATCTCTTTATTCTATTTATATCCTAGTTTATCCGGGAAGATTGAAGATCAAGGAACCCAGTGATATCTTCATGGTAATCACATCACATAATTGAGTGTTCGGCCTACGTTAGGTTTAGTGCTAGGGTTAGGTGATAGGTTAGTTTAGGCTAAATTGTTTAGTGCTAGTAAACAAATGACGTAATTGCATTATTTCACGTGATGTGATAATCACTGGGTACCTTGTTCTTCAAGTGTCCCGTTTATCCAATTACGAATTGGTTTTATTATAAACCATAAACCGATGATTGCAATCAGACATCATAAGGCGTAGCTTATTTTTACGTCATTATTATAGTGACACCAGGAAAACGGCGAGTCGATCGCTTCTCTATCCGAGACGTCGTGTAACCTACGATCGGCTTAGTCGAAAGAGGCGGGTTTATTTGGCGAGAGGGTATTTGGATCATAGGTATGTCTTCTTTCTCTTATATTTAGAACCGAAATATTACATAATAAGAAAAACGAACCCATATCATGTGAAATCATGAAATGACGTCATTTGTTTACTAGCACTAACAAAATTGGCTTAAACTATACTATCACCTAACCATAACACTAACCCTAACACTAACCCTAGCTTAGGCCGAGTGTTTAATCATTGATGTATTATCACGAAGATATCACTGGGTTCACTGTTCTTGAAACTACCCGACTTTGCCCATCTCTAGTTGTGAAGTCGATCACTGCTTGAAGTTTCATAAATGTTATGCCGCTTTGAAGTTGCAACTTCAATTTTTAATAAATTTTCTTTTTTTTAGAAAAAGTGGAGATTGACATTTGTCGATGTTTCGAAACTTGAAACCCAAACCTGCGCCCACTTCGCTTTGTATATTTAATACCTTAAAGATTAATCAACTCTACGAAACAAACATTACATGGGTTGGAAACGCAATCACTTGAAAAGTTGTTTAATGTAAATACTCGATTTACTTATCATATTATGATTCAAACATATTCTATCCAGTGATGCATAAATTTGGGATACAACTTGTTACGACACGATTATTGAATCTAGTAAAAACTTTTGCGTTTACATAATATTGTTAAGTATATTATTGTATCATATTAACTAATTAAAAAAGACCTAGATCTAAACCGAAATGCCCAGCTATACTCAACAGCATCATAGAATAAATAATCATAGCGGTACGGTTATGAAATTCTTTTTTAATTTTGAATAGATAGTACACGAATATATATTCCTTTTAAAAATAGAATTCGACAAACAGATTAGTGTTTAAACAGCTACGTTTTACATTCAAAAAATTTTCTGTGTTCGCTGGGTGTGGAAGTAGTCTGAACACAAATATTTGAATACCATTATATCAAAACTTATTTCTGTTACTATTGAGTTGGCATTGAATATTTGAATTCTTAAAAGTGCAAAAATGAAATTTTTTAAAAATTTTTTTTCGTTGTTTTAGAATCTTTAACGTGTGTACTGTTGTAAGCGGGTATGTTTTATAACTATCATAGTTAATTTCAAACTATGAAAAATTTAAATGGTGACTCTATACAGGTAATAAACCAATTATGTGTCTTTTAAATAGCAATGTTTCAAGGTGTCTCAAGCAGTTCTCTCAATGTAATTAGCTAATGATCGAGATACTAGTCAAATCATCACGATTAATTGAGTGGTTAAAGTCAACTGAATATTACGAATGCAGGTTCTAAGTTTTGGGTGTTCTCAAGCGCCATTCTGATGTGATTAGCAACTGATCGCAATGGCATTCAAGCAAAATTATAATTACATAAAATTTTTATTGAGAATTCGAATATGTAATTTATGATGTAATTGAAATTTTCTCAAGCACAATCTTCGATGTGATTAATTAGTGATCGTAATCGTACTCATTTAATATAATCAATTAAATAAACATTGCAATCAATATTAGAGTGGTTCTTTTATTATTCGTCAAAAATAAAAAATAAATAAAAAAGCGAAAATAAAAAAAAACAAAACCAACCATTAAACAAGAAGTAAATGCTGTGAATTATCGAAAATATTCTGGCGAAGCATCAATTTCAGCAGCCCCTGTTGCTCCATTTACTGACTTCACCAATTATATATGTTATTCCAACAACAATATCCCGCCACTCCATTTTTTATGAAACCATTTGTTGTAAATAAAGCTACTGTTGAATACAAAGAGGTGTTATTCGCATATTTATTTAGAAATTTATGTCAAAGACGTAGTTGAACTTGTTGCCATATTGGTAAAAGCTAGGAGATGATAAGTATCGGCTATTGTTTTTTGAGCCTCTTGATTTTTTTTATCGTTCATAAAAACGTTTAGTGTGAGAAGTAAAATAATATGATGTATTGTCTTAATAATTTTGGATAAAAGTCAATAATACGAATGAATATATTATTGAGATATGCTCAAACGCTACTATTACTGTAATTTTCTATTAATTGTAGTGATGCTCAATTGCAACGATAGCTCAAAATAAAGATCTCAATCGCAGTAAAATTTATTTTCAGTATTACTGTTGCTAATTAGAAAATTGCGTAGCACCTATTGTAGTATTGTATCAGGGCTATTTTTCAGAGAATAAATACTGACTAATTATTTCCTTTCGGGATAATGGCTTTTGAGAACTTGAGTTACATTATTGTATTAAAACAAATATATTAATTAGCAATTTGCAGTATCATTTTATTTAATTGCAGTATTGTATCAGTATCAATAAAAATGAACTTGAAATATTTCAAATGTTCGAATATAGTTAAGGAATTTTGAAACGTGAGTTGGGTATACTTTAAAATTACAAGCTTGTAAACGTAGGTCTAGCAAAATTTTATTTCTTGAGAATAAAGTACCGAACAAAAACTCAAAAATTTTCTTGGTTGTATCAGAAGTACTTATTTTCGCTAATTTTTATATTATTTCGATATTTTTTTTTACCAGCAGAAAGAATTCTGGATGTGCATAAATAAAAAAAAATAGTTTGAATTTTTTTATTTTTTTTTTATTAAAGAAAAACGATGTTTTTGATTTTGCAGCTGTGCTAAGGTGGCGTGATCTAGTTTATTAAGACAGGTTTTATGCGTCCAATCACAATTGGGGAGAAATTAGGGCTCCCCCGTACATTAAGCAAAGAAAACAATCCGTATTTACCGTTATCTGACATCAAATTAAGTGAAAAAATAAATATACCGTTCTAATTTATTATATGGTAATGGATGTCATCTTCATTAAATTGCACTCCCCTATAGTTATACAATCGGCCTATAGAAGCATTGTTAAAAAAAATATACTCTTATAGAGAGAATAAGATTGTATAGAGATTTATTTTTATATGTTTAATTGTAGTTGCTTCAAGATATAAATGTGCTTATAAAATTTTTATATCTATACATCAATAGCGTATTTTTATTAAATCATAGTAAAATTTTTAATTTCTGCTTAAATTTTTAGGATTCAAAATCCATTTATATGGATTCAGAATTTACAGATATTTCTACAACAAATTCTTGATATAATAAAATTTATTGATAAAATTTTGATTTATTATGAATATTTTTAAAATTTTTATTAACGATGCAGATCACTATAACAAGAGTGACTGACTTGTAACAGTTCTTTATTTATATGATGACAATTAATATATTACTCTATATAATGTAAATTCTTATTTAAAAAAATGCTTTCATTTAAAGCATATAATACTTCGTAAAATGCAAAATAAATGTTTATCAGTCAGATGTGTTCCATATTTCTGGATTGTCATGAAAAGCCTTTTAAAGTGATAAAATTTCTGTTTGTAAGATTTGTAAGTATGTACACATACATGCCAATTCTTATATTATTAAATTCTTCAACGTCGTACAATTTATAATACGTCGCTAAGTCGATAAGTTGAATAATAAAATTCAGGTTTTCAGGTTTCCTTTGACGGCATCCATTACCTTTACCGTTACGTAATAACATATCATATTCATTAAAATATGTTCTCTGGCTGATATTAATAGTGTCACTTAAGTAATAGACGCTCAAAATTTTAATGTACCGATATAGATCCTTTAATTAAACTCGAACTTTAAATGTAATTTTTGTTTTGATATTTGTGTTACGACTTATACCCATTTTTTCATATATTATATACTACGTAGAATAAATAAAACTTTCTTTAAATATATTCTGTTGTTTCTTTTAGATAAAAAACGTGGACAGCAAAATATTGATTATTAATTATCAGGAATTTCAGGCAAATCTGATAATTTGTTCGTTATCTCTCGTGTGTTGATGAGTTTGCTGGCATACATGTCATTCGGATGTTTTGATGATTCGATATTAAACTTAATTTTATCTGCTTCTAAAAATTGCTTTTTGGTTTCATTATCATCATCCTGACCCATCTCGTCAAGCCAATGTCCAATTTTATGAGTAATAACAGATACCGCGGGCCGTTTACTCTGATTCTGATCCATGCATCTCTTGGCAAATTTAACGTAGCAATCAGGTGTTCTCTCATCAAATTCTGGTCTTTTTCCACGGCAGATTTTTGTTGAAAGGCTAGTGTTGAAAGATTCACCATCAAATGCTCTTCTTCCGGTTGAAACCTCGTACATGATGACTCCAAAGCTGTAAATATCTGCCGATTGTGTGAACGGCTTATCCATTAGAACTTCAGGTGCTACATATGGCATAACACCATAAATTTTTCCATCCTGTTTCGTATTAGATGATATCAAAAGTCCCAGATCCGTAATGTATGCACTATGTAAATGATCTTGCAAAATATTGCCAGAATGTAAATCTCGATGAATTAATTCTTGAGAATGGATTGATTCAAGGTCTGAAGCGATGCAATATAACAAATTCAATTTATCTTCCCAACTCATTTGTGCTACAGAACAAAGATTTTGACTCAATGAGCCTTTACTTGCATATTTCAAAACAATAATGTAATCTTTAGATTTATCTTCTCTTAATACTCCATAGCATTTTAAGAATGATGGATTTTCGTATCCGATCTGGCAATATGTTTTCAACTATAATTAATAAAATTTTTAAATTAAAAAGAAATATAATTATTTTAATCCTTCATTAATGAATTCTTGATTATTACATTAAATTACCTCATTGATAAAATCTTGAATGCGTTTATTTGAATCGTGAATCAATTTAAGTGCAATTGATGTCCTAATTTCACTATTTTTATATTCCCAATCCGCACAATATACAGTCGCAAATCCACCTTTTCCTATCTCATCTATATCTTTAAATTCGTTATAAGGAATCCATGATAGTTGATACTTTTCATCATCTAATATTTTTTTTTAAATTATCATCAATGTTATCATAAGATAATTTACTTATCTTTTTCACGCCTCTTTCTCTTCGATACCAATGATTTGCTCGTTGTATATCTCTCAGTACACCGATTCCATTTCGATAACAGTCACCAATTTGTGAAATTCCTCTAATAAAGCCCATATCTGCAGATTTTTTAAAATATTCAAATGCTTTCTTTTCATTCTTTTCGATTCCTTCTCCCTGCAAATAGCAAAGACCAATTTGATGTATTCCCTTAACATTCCCCATTTCTGCAGATTTTTGATAATAAACGAATGCCTTATGTTCATCCTTTTGAACTCCAATTCCATTTCTATAACATACTCCAAGTGCAATTGTTCCATTAGAATCCCCCATCTCATCAGATTTTTGATAATAAACGAATGCCTTATGTTCATCCTTTTCAACCCCAATTCCTTTTTGATAACAATATCCAATATCAAATGTTCCACCAGCGTCCCCCATATCTGCAGATTTTTTATAATAAACGAATGCCTTATGTTCATCCTTTTCAACTCCAATTCCATTTTGATAACAGTATCCAACATTATATATTCCATCAATATTACCCATCTCTGCAGATTTTTGATAATAAACGAATGCCTTATGTTCATCCTTTTCAACTCCAACTCCTTTCTCATAACAATATCCAACATTATATGTTCCATCAATATTACCCGTCTCTGCAGATTTTTGATAATAAACGAATGCCTTATGTTCATCCTTTTCAACTCCAATTCCATTTCTATAACATACTCCAAGTGCACTTGTTCCACTAGCATTCCCCATCTCATCAGATTTTTGATAATAAACGAATGCCTTATGTTCATCCTTTTCAACTCCAATTCCGTTTTGATAACAATATCCAATATTAAATGTTCCACCAGCGTCCCCCATATCTGCAGATTTTTTATAATAAATGAATTCCTTATATTCATCCTTTTCAACTCCAATTCCATTTCGATAACAGTATCCAACATTATATGTTCCATCAATATTACCCATCTCTGCAGATTTTTGATAATAAATGAATGCCTTATGTTCATCTTTTTCAACTCCAATTCCATCTTCATAACAATATCCAGTACTATTCATTCCATAAGCGTCCCCCAACTCTGCAGCTTTTTGATAATAAATGAATGCCTTATGTTCATCCTTTTCAACTCCAATTCCTTTTTGATAGCACCTGCCAAGCGCAAATGCGTCCCCCATTTCCGCAGATTTTTGATAATAAATGGATGCTTTATGTTCATCCTTTTCAACCCCAATTCCTTTTTCATAAAAATAACTAAGCTTAACTATTCCTTTAACATTACCAATATCGGCGGATTTTTGGTAATAAATGAATGCATTATGTTCATCCTTTTCAACTCCTACCCCATATTCATAATTGTATCCAACGGTATAAGGGTCTAAATCAGTTGATTCTTCATGATCAACTGAATTATTATGATTCATTTTAAATACGATAAAGAAGCAAAAATCTGAATTAACAATTAAATTTACTTAAGGCATGTGTACTACTGTTTTATTGAGTTTTGCATCACTACGAGTGGTACAACTTATTATAGGTAACGTCAGGCAAACATCTGGTCCCAAACATTAATTCGAATTACATCACTTAGAATTCTGAAGTTGATTTTACGTTACCATTTTTTTCAATGTTTTATATATTCTATAATTTCTAAGTCGAAATTCGCTTGGTATAAATCATTTAGGAATGATAAATTACAAGCGGATTTGTCTGCAAGGCGTTGCGATGTTGAACGTTGCCTGTAATTACTTTTATGCATAAATGTTACGCTGCTTAAAGTTGCAGCTTTAATTTTAATTATTATTACTCTAGCATAGCTTTATTCTACGTTACTGGTGAACCTAATTAGCTGGTGTAACTGATGACTATTTATATCTGATTAGCTGATATAATTAATAGCCAATCAGATTTTAGATATTCGCCAGTTTCACCAACTCTATTCTATAATATCGTAATACAGCAACAACTAACGTCAACTTCCGGTAAATAAATAAGGCCGATTTTAACTTTTTAACCGCCATTTCGATTGCAAGACACTCCTCTACAACTTTACATAGAAGCTAAAATGAGGTTTACTAAGCAAACTTTTAATAGTTTCCTTTTGAATACTTGTCCAACTTGTTTGGTGTGTTTAATTTGTAAGAAAATTTATGGAAAACAAATAAAATTTAATCATTGCGTACAGTACATACAAAATTAATTTGGGTCCTGAGTAGATATCATTCCAGTGTATGTTTCTTTACGAAATTGATTTCGTCAATAAATTAGTATGTTTTACATTCAAAAGGTTTTCTGTATCGCTAAGTTGTTTTTTGGGTGTGGAAGTAGCTATAATACAAATGAGATCATTTGTTCAGTATCAAATTCATTATTGGAAAATATGGCATTGAACACTTGAAATTATTAAAAGTGAAAAATTGACCATTTTTTTCATAATTTAAGAACCTTTATCAAGTGTATTATTGTAAGTAGAGTATAATATGTGGATTCGAAATCATAAGTTGGTTTCAGACTATTAGAAGTCTAAATAGAGATTTTATACAAATAATAAAACATATATAGTATATATATTTTTTTAATAGACTATTTTTAAATTCATGAAGAATATTTAGATATTTTTGATCAATAAATACAGTATCTTTAAAGAAAAAAAAACCTTTCTTTCACAGAAAAGCAAAATTCTTAATACTACCTATGGAATAAATGAGCTTATGGTAGAATATCAAGAACATTAAAATATTGTACATGAAATGAAAGAATGCAAACCATATTTATTATTAGCTGGCATAAAATTCAATTTCAGAATGAAGCGAAAAAACAAATGTCGCAGCTGAAACTAAAATTTGGGGTCACGATTTAAAAAAATAAGCCCTACTAAAATTCTTTAAATATCAAATCTAACCCAAAACTCTAACCTAACCCTAAAAAAAAACCGAAAAAATCACCCAAAAAAATTTTAAAATTTCACATAAAATAGGCCCAAATTTCAGCATCAGCTGCGACAATTCTCATTTAAAAAAAATAATAATTGCTTTACATTTAAAGCGTATAATACTTAATAAAATAAATGTTTATTAGCCATTCAAATCAATATTTCTGGATTGACATGGAAGGCCTTTTAAAGTAATAAAATTTCCGTTTGTATGATTTGTAAGCACAGTTCTTGCAAATATTAATATTAAACGCAAAGTTCTTTCATACAATTTACGATACTCTCTATGAATAATAAAATTCAGGTTTATAGGCTTCCTTTGATGACACGTATTGCTTGTTCTCTGACTGATATTAATGGTGTTACTTAAATAATAGACATTCAAATTTTAATATGCTGATATAGATCCTTTACAAAACTTTGACACAATCTAACTTTTAACATATTTTTAATTTGATATTTATGTTCAACTTGTCATTTTCATATATTATATGCTAGAATAAATAAAATTTTCTTTAAATATATTCTTGCGTTTTTTTAAAAAATTTTTGGATAAAAAAGCGTGAACAACAAAATTTTTGACTTAAATATCATCAGAAATTTCAGACAAATTTAATAGTCTGTCCTATATCTCCGGTGTGTTTTAAAAAGGTGTAAACAGATGTAGAAATCTTCCCTAGTATCGCCACCAAAAATTTACGGACACGTGACCGTATTTGCTACAAACCAAATATCTTTAAATTCGTTTAGGTTAGGGTTAGGGTATATGCTAAGGTTAGGGTTGGATGAGTTTTAAGGGTAGAGGATACCTTTTGCAAATTACATATAAAACTAATGGTAATTTTTTTCTTTTTAAAAATTAAAGAAAATTATATTAAGTAAACTGGTTTTAAATTTCCAATAAAAGATGTAGAACAGGTTTTTCTGATTCTAACAGTAGTAAAATCATTAAAATTGGTTAGATATTCATTGAGATACATGTATTTAGATATTTAGTA
>CAJVPY010005817.1:0-11099 GCA_910591965.1 Dentiscutata erythropus
TTAAGCAATATCAAGTCGTAGAGTAAACACTTGAATCTGAATTTAATTATTTTATGTCCAGAATTAATCATTGGATCTATTAGACCCAGATTTAGTTATTAGATATAGGTTGTAAAATCCAATACAATATATTACCTTTACCCACTTGCGAATCTATTTTAATATATGTAAATTGGGTTTGCGCAGTAGACACAGCGTACATAACAGATAGATTTAAATTTGTATATATATCAGCACTCTCCGTATATATAGCACGCGTATGAATTTTTTTTTTGTGCATATTTTTTTGCGTTTGCGCAAATAAAATTTTTTTGAATTTATAACACTGGTAACATTTATTGTTAAATCTGGATCTTATAATTAAATCCGGATCTAACAGATCTAACTGTTAAATCCGGATATAAATGATTAAATTTAGACCCTAGTATTAACTCTATTGTTATACAAATGTCTATATATTTCATATACTATAACAAAACTGGATTTGTTTTATTTTCCGAAGTGTAGCGAGGATTTACTTGTACAGACATGTAAAAGTTGAAAAATGTCCGTCTATCCACCATGTAACTTTATTGTGATTGGCTATTACAGTCTACCCTAGACCTTTTTTAATTGAGAAATGTTTGCTTGTTTGCTACATGATATTAATTCAGATTAAGGGTACGTCTAAAGCCGTGTGTGGTCATATGTTTTTGACTTTTTGATTAGAGTTAGAGTAAGGGGTTAGAGTTAGAGTGTTCTATATAGTAAAATTGTCTCCCTGACATTTTTTGTTAATGCCCCAAGGTAGGTTTAGATGCTCGTTTCTTGTATCTTTGACGCTTTTCACTTTTTTTCCACTTGATTTTCTTTGTCGGGCTGATCCATGTCGATCAAAACAAACAATTTTATTGGCTCTATGTCACGTGACGCACACGGCTTTAGACGACCCCTTTATTAAGACTAGTAATAATATGTTAGGCTTTAGTTTCTGTTAATCTTATATTAATAAATATAATATAATATATATA
Source organism: Dentiscutata erythropus (assembly GCA_910591965.1). Lineage (NCBI taxonomy): Eukaryota > Fungi > Glomeromycota > Glomeromycetes > Diversisporales > Gigasporaceae > Dentiscutata > Dentiscutata erythropus. The sequence continues at coordinate 1,011 of CAJVPY010005817.1, forward strand.
ACTTATATTAAAAAATATTTTATCATAGTGCCCTAGCACTATAATGCCATAGCACTATAAAATAAAACCCATAATTTAAATATAGAATAGTGTGTTATATTATTAAATAAAAATTAAACAAATAATAAATTGTTATTCCGATTGATGAACTATTATAAATGAGAGGAGTAAAACTTACAATTTTATAATTTATTTTTATCAGATTTGGCCTTTAAAAACCTGATAATACAATAGTAACATCTATAACATGTATTTATATGTATATCTGATCAGATTTTCACGAGCTGAATTTTATAAATAATAAATGATTGGATTGAAAGTCTGAAGTCTTATTTTCATATAGTAATGCTCAAATGATTTCTGAACCGTTCTTTTTATCTCAATATAAAATTATTGTTCCTCATTATATTTTTAGCAAAAATCCCAATATGGCATGATCATGCAATTTACAGATAGATTAGTCGAACAACCAAAATTCAGAAAATCAGCCAAAGTTTAGGTTGGAATTCATCAGAGTTGGCCGACATTAATCAATAATAATAACTAACTACATTGTAGCAAAATTAGAGTCTGGTCAATTTTATTTAGCATGTAGATTACTTTATTATTAGCAAGATTTATTAATTCTGTTCCAGAATTTGGTCGATCTGCTGAGTTTTAGTTGCGCGGCCAATCTATTCCAATTTATAATATATCGAGTTACCTTAAACACAGACATTTGGACATGCCTAGCTACCAGTAAATAATATAATACTTAATAATTTATTATATTACTGTGGTCTCATTATCTTCATTATGAATTGACCTGGGCTATTTCACAATCAGTGAAAATCACTTGTCAATTCAGAATCGGTTTGATGTGGAACAAATATATCAATTAAATATATGCTATTCATTATCAGCTACTACTTTGCCGTAATGTCATATATCAAATCAAATCAAATTCAAATAAATATTATATTTGATATGATCAAATTCAAATATTTTTGATATTTGATTTGAAAAAATCAAATCAAATACAAATCTATTAAATATTTGATTTGGTTTGATTTTGCGGAACCCTAGGGTCCCCTTTATAATATAACAATAAAGCTGATCAAAGATTTTTCATGATCAACTTAATATAATTGATTTTTGTAATTATGTTAAAGAGATACGATGGTTCAAAAGTATAGTTAAAATAACCTATTTTTAGCTATCATGTAAATTTTTATCTTTAAATCAGGTTATATAGAGTATTTCACACTGTAGTTGCAGGTGTGCTATGTGACTTGGGTCTTGAAGAATTACCACAACCAATTAAAATAAAAGTCTTATAAAATAATTTTTTTTTTAAGCTCAATTTGCTTCAAAATATTTTTAGCATACAAATTTGTATGCTAAACCTGACAGTTTAAGGAATATTAAATTAACTATGACATGTATAGATAAAGATCCTGATAAATAGTCTACTGCTGCTAGTTGGTTAGATGAAATGAAACAGAAAGATGATAATGAAATTAAAAAATCATAATTTTTGAAAACTAATAAGATTAAACCAGAATCAACTAAACAAGCACATTTACAAGAAAGTGTATTAAAACTTAGTATTGTAGTAAATTGCAATACATAGTATTCTAAAAATCTAGTTAGTTGGTTAGATTTTTTTATTTTTTTATTTTTTTTAATCTAATTGTGATTGCAAAATTAATTTTTTAATATGTTGTATTAGTAACTATTTTTTTTTTTTTTTTTTTTAACAAATTTAGCAGTCATGCTATAACTTTATTAGGCTTTGTATAACTCATCTAGAATATGTAAAATTTTACAGATAGGATTTATATATAGGATTTATAATAGATAAATGATAAACTCTAAACAAGTCAGCAGATAGCGTATAAGAACTATCTCAAATGACAAGTGCCTTACCTACATCCACCTAGTGCTATCTAAATTACAAGTTATAACTGACCCAGTTACCAACTTGGTACCTATAATCAACCTGATATAGCAAGATTCACCTACTTTCAGATCCCTTCTACGACTGGATATGACCCAGCTCTCAACAGCTAGTTCTTGGCACCTATTATGACTACCTCTCCCTTCTTTCAGACTTCTTTCATCTAAGCCTAACAACATAATTAAAATCCTTATTCATATATAAAAGTAAAAAAAATAAAGCCATGTTTATGAAAGACAAACATTTTAGAAAAAAAACATCTCACAGTGGAAAAAAAAAACTTTTTAACAAATTCTAAAATAATCTAACATAAATGAACAAAGATAAAAAAAGCGAAAAAAAAAAAAGTAGCTATGATACACTATTATAGCCCATGCCAGGCATAAGGATAAAAATTATATAATAATTGCAACTAATTAATATATCTCAATTGCAAGACGTTACCTTATTGTAGAGAACTCATTACAGGTACTAATGAAACTTGGGTATTTCCTAAATGGGGCACCGATCTTTTCCCCATAACATAGCACCATATTGATAAACAAAACAAATACGTAGTTGCATTCTGCTGAGTACATCCGAATTAGGAAGGTATAAACAATGCTGATCTTTTGAAGAAGGTGAGCCCAAATGCCTACTTTTTTTCAAAAATTTTGGAAAGAACAGCAAAAGCGAAAGAGAGGTAAATAAACCAAGAGGAAGCACCAAAGTGTTTCCAAATTTTCAAGAAGTGTTGTTAAAAAACTCATTTGTTGTTCTTCTATTCTATTCTTTTGCATTATGGATTATTTTATTGACAAAAAGGCCCCAACTTCTGATGAGCACCTTTTTTCCAGAATTTTAAAACCAAGGGCACCACCTTCTGCCAGTTATCTTGTTTCCTAATACTTCTGGTTTGCATGCCAAATATATAAAGGAGTCACCCATAGAAGCAAGTTAACCTTTACATAAACCATTCTATAAGCATTCTTCTCTTCTCTAACAAAATTTTTGTTTTTGTTCAGTGAGAAATTTTGGGCAGATGATTGTTGGAAAGAGTGTATTTGTATTAGTAACTATATTAAAAAATCTATAAATCTAAATTAATACTTTTTAAAACCAATAAGACTAATATTATAAATTGATATAACAATATATTGCATATATTCACTTCATTAAACAATATATAGTTTCAAATTACAATTTGATTGGCAATAAATATTGATTGGCTAGTTAACTTCTGTGCACAATTTTTGTTGCATATAAGATTTCAAGGTTTGAGTTTGGTTTGATTTAAGTTTAATTAAACTTTAAATAAAACCAAACACAAACTCTAAATTTTTACTAATTTCTAACTTGCTATTTTTAAACTAAACCAAACTCAAATCTTAATTATAAATTGGTTTAATTTGATTTCAAAGTTTGCAAACTGTTTGAGTTTGAATTATATAGTGTTCTTATAAACCTGAACTGAACTGAACTTGAATTATATAGTGTTCTTATAAACCTGAACTGAACTAAACTTCAGTTTAGTCATATTCAATATTGAACTTTTAAGTGAAGTTCAAGACTAAACATAGTAAAATTTTCAAATTTAGAGTTTTTTAACTAAACCTTCTCTATTTACTAAATAAACCCTTTTAACTTCTAATAAATATTGTAGAGGACTTGGTAGTTAAAACTTTAAAATCAGCCTAGTAGATCACAATATAAGTATTTTTGTCTTTGTGATTATATGTTTTCTTCTTTAAATACAATAAAGAAAAAAGTATATAGCTATAAAGACTAAAATATTTATATCTTATGATCTACTAAGCCAATTTAGCCTTCTAACTATCATTTTGATTGTACAACACTTCTCTACAACTTTACTTAAATGCTAAAAAGAAAGTTACTAAGCAAACATTTAAAAATTACAATATTTTATTATAAAAATATTAAAATTCACAAAATTTACTAATTAAACCTATCTTTATACTCCAAGTAAACTTGTTCTATGCATAAATTTTATTATATTAATATATATTTACTCTATAATTTTAAAGTTTTAGAAAAAAGATGCTTAATTTTGAATTTTGATCAAAAATTTTAAAATTAAAGTATTTTTCTCTAAACTTTAAAGTTATAAAATAAAAATATACTAATATAATATAATTTTTATGTATATAACAAGTTTACTTAAAGTATAAAAGTAGGTTATATTAGTATAATTTTGCAGATTTTAATATTTTCTATTAAAATTGTAAAAAATAATATAATTATTAAGTTTTACTAACTATATCTACTTTTATGTTTTAAATAAACTTGTTTTATGAGAGATGTAGTGACTTAGTGTAGTAGTCTAGTCATCACTCTCTTTAAGTAACAGGTCTAAAGTTCAAATCCCATAGATAACAATATTTGAAAAATTAAGCCTGTTCTGATTGATGTCTAGTTGGATCTAGAATCAAATCTGTAACCTAGTTATAGAAGCTTTGGCACAATAAATCTAGAGAACCAGATTAACTAAAAACCTGTTTGGAAAATCTTGAGTTAGGAGGTAGTATGATCTTTAATGTATTGCAGGAAGGCTAAATTTGAAACTGTGAACTAAAAACCAAGCAACCAATCTAAATATATAAGCCAAATTGCCAGGCAGATATGCTGAAGAAAAGGATATATATTCTGAAAGTATGTATCAAGAGGAGGGTGACTATAAAGCACTTAAAGCCTGGGCAAACTAATCGTTCTGAGTTGCCAAAGAAAGTAAAGATGCTGAATGTGGGTATTGGGGTTGTGCAAACTGAACAAGAGCAGGTAATTGCAGAGGTTTAATAGTTAGCTTTAACTCAAAATATATAAGTAAAGCTATAATATAATTACTAGTAAGTCTAAGTAGTTGCTATATGTGTAGAACATATACTACCTGATATTATCTTAGAGATAAACTAGCCCTAGAGCCTTAAATAGTTTGGTTTATTAGAAGTTCTATATGTTACAATCAGAGGGTTTAAATGAGTAGCCTCATAGTTTGAATTACAGATAGTGTAGAACTTTAAATAAAATAGCTTAGATATAAACTACTTAAATTAGGTACCAAAAGTGTATATGTGGCTTGATATACTCTTATTGTAACAAAAACAACAATTTTTAATAAAAATCACTATTCAAAAAAAATAAAAATAAAAAAATAAACTTGTTCTTTGCATAAAAATATATTATTATTATTATTATTATTATTATTATTTTTAATAGTATTCACTTTATTAGGTAGCTGAGTACCATGCTATATCAGGTTTTTAAATGTAGGTAGCACCAAATGTGGAACCTGTTGGCAAACATCAGTGCAATAACCATACTTGGGCACTTTTAGCAGCCGGGTATTGGCTTAATATATAAATTAGATAGTTAATTTTGTAAATTACAAATATTCTAATAAATTAGTGCGAGGTTATCCAAAGAAAAAAAAAAAATAGTATTTACTTTATTAATTTTCAGTAGTTAAGTGTCTCTTTTTATCAAGATGTATAAGGTTTTATTAATATAGAAACTTCTAGAAACTATACCCCACTAACTCTGTAACAAAGCTTCACTTAGCTGCTCTAAAATACCCAAGTGTAACTGTTTAGCCACAGATTTTTCTCCTCTTTGCCTCCTTACTCACCAGGGGGTTATTCTCTAAATCAACAGAAGGCCATACTCACCCTTATTTATATATATAATATTGTATAATGTCTACTAGTTATAATATACCTCTTATCACTTATCACATTACAGTCTGATCTAGATATAATCACCAAGTTGGTTGCGCCCTAATATAGTGATTGCATAGAGGTGTGACTATAAACAAAATACCATATTATTAGCTCGTGATCTCCAACCAATCAATGACTAAAATAATATACAGTCATAAGATTTACTATCAAAATTTTAAAATCTTTGACAGTAATTAAATTTTGATCCACTAAACTAATTTTGATGAAACAACTACCTAAATATTCATTTTTGATGCGATAATTACAAGAGGTCAAAGTCATTAAAATCCAATCATATAATTCTGAAATTGGTAAGGATTTGTATCATGGGAATTGATTAACAATTTTGGGTCGTCTCATCAAGATAAATATTTTGGTAGTTGATTCATCAAAATCGAGAAGTGGATTAGAAATTATTCATTATAAAAATTTTAGAATTCCTACTAATAAATTTTGAATATGCACAGATATAATTATTAACCAATCAGACTTAATAATCTCTATTTAGTTAATAAATTGGTGATTATGGGGAGGTTTTTATTAATAAATTTTAATTTAAATGCCAAATTTTATAGTGATAGTGATTATAAGTGATTTGTGATTATAATGAGGTTTTATTGTTATGTTTAAGTCTGTTGCACAATATTGAGTGCTTATATAGAGATGTGACTATATAGGGTGTGATTATAGAGAGGTTAGACTGTACTTCCAATTCATATTTTGTATAACTTCCAAATTGGTGTCCTAGGTGAGGGTGCTCTTTTTGCTTTCAGTTTGATGTCTCTTGAGATGTTACTTCAGATTCTAATTCATATTTCAATTCAGGTGCTACTGCTATCCAAAAACCTGTATTTCAAGCTATCTGCTGCTACTATTAGAAGAGCTGTTCGCATAGTTCCAGGTATTCATATCATACACTACTTAATTAGGCTACCATCCTTTTTTAGTACTTCCTATTGGTATAATGATATAGAAATCTAGATCCTTAGAATATAAAAATATATTATATTAGTATACATTTACTTTATAATTTTAAAGTTTAAAAGAATGATTCCTAATTTTGGAATTTTTGATCAAAATTACAAAATTAAGTATCTTTTTTCTTAAAATTTAAAATTATAAAATAAACATATACTAATATAATATATTTTATACATAGAACAAGTTTACTTAAAATATTAAGATAAGTTTAAATAGTAAAAAATTGAGAATCACATTTATTAATAAAATTATAAAAAATATTACAATCTACAAAATTATACTAACTAAATCTATATTTATATTCTAAGTAAACTTGTTCTACTCATAAAATTACATCATAATAGTATATAAAAGATAAATACTTAATTTTGAATTTTTGATTAAAAACTCCATAATTAAGTATATTTTTTAAAAATTTTAAGAAAAATAAAATTAACTATGCCAGAATAATATATTTTTATATGCTAAACAAATTTATTTAGAACATAACAATTTTTTTTTAAAAAAAATGGTCATGCTATTCACTTTTAGTATTTTTTATTTTTTTTCATTATTAACAGAGACATAGATTTTATTAGAAGTATTATTTCAGTTAAACTGAGAGTACATAAAGTCACATGTACATTTTTGGTATCTAATTAAGTAGTCCACCCAAAGCATTAGTACTATGCTAGGAGTTTTATACTATCTGTTATATCTGTATCTCAACTATAGGGGCACTCATTTAAACTCTCTGATAATACCTTAATTCTACCAAGTGGAACTTCTAACTTCTACCTATTTTTTGATATCATAGAAATTATTATATACTATTGGGCAGAACTAATAGTCCTTATTTATTCTTGAACTAAACCCTGCCCATCTGGAATTTCACCTAGATTCTTTGGTAACTACACTATAACTTAAATATGCACTTGGGTTAGTACTAACAATTGAACCTCTACAGTTACTTACTATTACTCTTTTAAAGTTCACAGATTTCTGTACTATATTCTATTATTTCTAACACTTTACTCTATTTGGTATTGTTGGTCTTCCAAATTCAGATAGTCCAGAAGGATTAGTATACACAGATCTGAGTTTTCTAGACTCAAGTCTGAAGGTCTTCTGATACTTGGTCCACAATTTTATGACATGTGACTTTTTTCTCCAAAGTCTTATTCTAGGATCTTACCCTAGTTATATTACCAAAATAGCCAAGAAATATATAACTAAGACGGCTCTAGTAACCTCAGTGGTTTGGTTGGTAGATCTCTTTGTTTGAAGAAACTTTGTTATACAACTTCTTCAATTTTTGGGGTCTAGTCGAATATGTCCTGTAGTATTAGGTAGCACTGAGTTAGATCTAATCCATTACTTCTTTAATCTAGATTTACCAAGCCAGCTTTGGTTCTCTCAGGCTACTATTAATAGGTTTTAATACATTCAATCAGAATGCCTTATTATAGATTTGCACTATCTATATTAGTTTGTATAATAACACAAATGTGTCTATGTCTCTTAGCACCAACTTAGAGCATTGGTGTGCCCTAGTTTACAAATATATAATTCTAGCCTAATTTAGAATAAGCAATTGCTATAATACAAGTAAATTGTCTGAAATGTCACTACAGTTGACCCTCTCAGAATCAGTATGCATGGTGACAGGTTTTGTATTAGTTTTGAAAGGTTATTGGATTTGAAAACATAACAAACTATTAGATTTATAGGACTTGGTAGACAAATTTTCTATCAGTTTTGACAGGTTATCAGTTTTGACAGGATCGGTTTTGAGAGGGTCAACTGTAGTAGGATTCAAACTTATTACTATAGCCAAACTAGCTTGGAGTGCAACAACTCCACTACTTCACTACATCACTACACTCTTTATTCACTTTTATTATTATAAATAAAATATACATATTTTACATGTTTTTGTTCTATCTGTAGATCTAACTACTTTTTTAATAAAGTGTAACTTACCTGATTACTAAATAGCATCTATGTGTAACCAATCTTGTGTATTTAACCTCTTTGCTTTATAGCTTAACTGTCTGACTACAAATTTTCAATTCACTGGCCAGGTTCTATCACCTATATTTTATTTATATATCTTGTATATATACTACTATACAAATCTTACTAATTATTTCTGTCTTTCTCATATACAACATTACTTCTAAACTACTTCTTGTATTACTTCCAAATTGATATCTTCAAGATAGGTGCTATTGGTGCTTTTAGTTTGGTATTTCCAGAAAATGATTTTTAGGTATGTTATTTGAATTCCCGGGTTTCTCTCACCATGGTGTTGCAGTTTTCTAAATATACTTCTGGGTGTTTATGTTCTATACTGCCATTTCAGGCTACTATCTTGTTTATAGTACTACTATTACTCATATTAATATTGAAGCCTAGAACTTTAGAATGAGAGTTAAAAACCTCTTTTAAGTACTGTCCCATCCAGTACTCTGGGACTCAGTACTCCTGTTATGCTTCGTCATATAACTTCATACTAGTTGTGCAACTATTATCTACTGCTGTATTTCTTTTTATACTACCAAAATACTTACTATATGTTTTTGACTTTTTTAACCAGTTTTTATTGTTTTTATATGCTAAAAATTTTCTTATTTGGTAAAACTATCCTCTTACCATAACCTCTTACTATATTTGCTACTTTTTTCAACACTTCTGAATATACTATATACAGCTGTTCTTCCAATCAAGATTTTAATATTACCTTAAAGTTGTTGGTGCTACCTATAATTGAACTATCTATCTTGTCTGTGGAGAGTTAGGTGTCTAGACCACTAGACTACAGGACCCTAACTCAGAATATAAAGATATTATTTATTAGTATACTTTTGATTTATATTACTTTTTTTATAATTTTACTAGTAAAATTATAATAAATACTATGATTTATAAAATTTTACTTTAATTCAATATATAAATTTATATATATAATTCAAACTCAAATAGTTTGATAAACTTTAAATCAAATTCAAATTAAATCAAACTTAACTAAAAAGTTTAAGCTTAAACTTAACCCAAACTTAATTTTAAAAAAAGTTTGAGTTTATTTGAAAAAATCAAATCAAATTCAAACTTGGCAAAAGTTTGATTTAATTTAATTTAATAGGAACTCTAGAATATAGTTGGAGTAGGATTTGACAATTAAGTTTGCAAAAAGGCTTGTAATTCTGATAAATCTATTTTTAAGTAGTTGTATTTTTAGTTTTCTTTATATTACAATTAAATAAAATTAGCTTTGAGTTTGGTGTTATTGGGATAATAGTAGGAAAATTGGATATTGTAGTTTGTTCTAAATATTATTCTATATTTTAGAAGGTAGTTATATTTCTGGCAAGAATCAGTAATATGTTTTTTAATAAATAGAGTAAATTATTATAAGGATATAGTAACTATTTGTTGTTTGATATAAAGAGTAGCATATTAAGTGTATTAAGTAAT
>CAJVPY010005818.1:0-11098 GCA_910591965.1 Dentiscutata erythropus
GCTGTCCTTTTTGTTTTCTTTTCTTTGTAATTTTTTCTTTTATATTTCCTTTCGTATTTGTTTTCTTTTTATATATTCTTTTTTGTTTTTTCTTTTTCTTTTTGTTTTTGTCATTTTCATTTTATTTGTGTTTTTTGTTTCTTACCCCTATTTGTTCTATACCTCTTTGAAGAAGGAAAAATGTTAAAAAAAAGGCAATCTTGACAAAGCTAGTAATAAGCTTTTAGTGATTTTTTCGAGGAGTTATCTAGCAAGTTAGATGCCAGAGATGAATGAATTATTGCTGTGGCAGATCACACTTGGGCACCATTATGAGCAGCCAAGTGAGTCTTTATTGAAGAGTAGGAGGGTAGAAGGCATTGAGTTTATTGCAGGCTTTTTGTTCAGAAACTATCTATTTAGATTACGCACTTTTAATACAATAAAGGCAGGATTGCCAAATTAAAAAAATAAAATAAAAATAAAAAACTTTAAATAATAAAATATATATAATTGGTATATAAGCTTTATATACTATTATTTGTATTTTTATTTTATAAAAATTATAACTGCCTAATAATAATTTTTGTAATAATAATATTATATTAGTACCTAACTTTAATGCAATTTAGTATCTTATTAGCTTAGAAGTATTTTTGACCATATTAGTCTATAGTACAAAGTTAAGTATTATGAATTAAATCTTTGATTTTTAAATGAAAAAACTAATATTCTTTTTAAGCAAACTTATATAGCAATAATGAATAAAACTGTATATTAATTATAGCTATATATTTAAGTTTAATTTTAGTTTCAGAATTCTTAATAAATAATTTAACTAGTTAATTTAATTTAAATTTAACTAGTTTTTAATAACTAGTTATACAAATTTCATAACTAGTTCTATATAATTAGTTAAAACTAGTTTATATAGTTAACTGCTAGTTTGTAATTGATATAGTTAGTTTTTAACTAATTAATATCTCTATATATAAGAAAATAGTAAATTTATATAAAATTTAATATAAACTTTTATAAGTTTTATTTTATTTTATTCAAAATTTCAAAAAATGAACTCTTTCCAATAATCATTTGTATCAAATTTTCTAGCTAACAAAAAAACAAAAATTTTGTTGGAGATAGTAAAAAAAGCAGATATCTTTTATACAATGATTTGTAAATAAAATGTTTAAGGTTACTCTTCTCTATTTGAGGAACTTCTTGCTTACTTTTGGTATACAAGTCAAAAGCATTCGTATACAAGATAACTGGCAAGTTGGAAGCACTCTTGTAATAAAAATTTTGATAGCAATTTTGTTTTTTGTCTATCGACAAAGTTGTTTCTGGTGTTCTGGCTCTCTATATGGACAACAAATGAGTTTTTTACTACCTTCTCTAAGGACTTTGGTTAATCTGCATTCATTTTTATTTTGTTGGTATCTTCTTTTACAAAATTTTTGAAAAAATCCAAGGATTTGGTTACCTCCTCCAAATAATCAATATTGTTTACCACTTTCATTTTTAGAAGTTGCCATTGTGATATGGCAAATTAGGAAAACAACAAACACGTGCAGAACATGTGGCAATTTTTATTATTAGATTTAATTCATGAAAGAGTTTATATTTAGGTTTAGATGCTTTTATTAGTATCATATAAAATATACATTATTCTAAAGTCATGTGTATAATATTTTTTTAACCTAGCACAGATTATAATAGTGCTTTTGTAATTTTTGTTTTTTCTTTTTTTTATCCTGTCTTTTTTTTCTTTCTTTATAGGTTTTTATATGGTTTTTTTTTGTAGTATTCATTTAGGTATTTCCTTTTTTTGGTTTTAAACTTCTCTTTTTTTTTTAATCTTGAAGTTTCTTTGTTAAGTAGTTAGGAGTTTTTCTTTCTACTCAGAAAATTAAAAAGAGAAGATTTAGGTTTCAAAAAAGAGAAGACAATTATAATAGCTGTAAATACCACTTAGTGATATATTAGATTTCTTTGTTAGTAGGAGAGTTTAGTATTAAGAGAAAATTTTATTATAGCAGATCGCACATGGGTAATTTGGACTTTTGTCATATAAGACTCTTGTCACAAAGAGCCAGATGAGTTAATACTTGTAATTTTAGAAATAATATGTTTAGCCTAGTATTAAAGTTAGCTTACTCATAAAATAGATATAAAATAGATATGTGAGTTTTATATTTAATAAAGTATTGGCATGATTGTTAAAGTTAAAAAAAAATAATTTTTTTTTTTAATAAAGTGTAGCATTTGCTTTAGACTTTTATTAATACTTAAACAAATTGATATATGGTAGTGCCAAAATACATACATATTACATATCAGAACTAGAACTAGAACTTTAGATCTAAAACTAGTAATACTACCAAAATTGATTTTTAAAAAAGGTTTATTTTGTCTCTATTAAAGCAAATTAAAATTTTTTATAAGAAAGAGCAAATAAAATTTATATAGTCAACTTCTTTTAAGTGCAACTCCTCTAAGTGCAAGTTCTATGAAAGATCTCTCTAAATGCAAGTCTTCTCTTGGTTTCAACTACTATTACACCTATAGATTTTTACTTCTCTAAATGCAATATCTCTCTAAGTGCATGTTTTGCAAAATTTTTATATATGGTCTCATTATATTGCACTTAGAGGAAGTTAACTGTATATTTATACTCTTTATAATTTTGTTTATTTAAAAAAAGTGTTAAAAAATTTTGTCTTTTAAGTAAAATTAGTCAAAAATAATTTTATTTTCAAATTTTAATTTCAGGTTTTAGAATCCAAAATAATTTCATCAGCATGTATATCTAAAACTATTTATCTATAGCTAAAACCCACCAAAGCTATTAATACTCCTATATATATGATTGATCTGAATTTATCTATCTTTTTTCAACCACCAATTAGTATTTACATGTTTGCTATATTACCTAATCTAATATCTTAACTTCCAAATTGGTGTATACTAGATAGATACTTATTGCTTCTAGTTTGGTGTGTCTAGTCCCAACTAGTGTACTTTTAGGAGTTTATATCTCAAGCTATATAGCTGCCTCTACCCAATTGGATAAGTATCTCAAGCCTGCATACTGCTATAACTAGCTGGTTTTCTGTGACTTTGGGACCCAGGTCTTAATATTTTGAATTCAGTATTGTACAAATAACTATACTTTCCAATATGATGATAAGGCTATCCAGGCATGTTTTACAAATGCTTTCAGTACCCAATATTGTTGAATAGAATCATGAGACCTAGAGGTTCTTAACAGATACATTATTATTTTTTATTTATAGTAATTCTCAGCAATTGTAGTCTCTGGTTACTACTGTATTCACTTATATCAGCTATACCTTATATTGATAGTCCCAAGTCCTCTTAATGTTTAAAAACTCTCATATAAGTATGACTAAAGCTTGTTAGATTTATCAACATGTATATGCCTCCATGCTTCAACTTCTTATTGGCCAGTGAGTTCTATATATACTACAGGTGTTTCAAATCTGGTAAGCCAATTCTTTACCACAGGTCTCTTTGTGTTTATCACATTTCTTACTACTTTCCAATTCTGGTTACTGCCTGGTTATTCTCCCAAACAAGATCCCAATACTGCCTTAAAGGTTGTTAGTGCTATTATATCAATTGCAGATTTATATGTACAACCTTTGTATAATAGAACCTTCTATAACAACTACTATTATACATAGTGCTAACTACTTCACAATAAACCTCCTTCTGAAAATTTCTAATCCAGACCTGTATTTATTTGAACTTTTTACAGTGAGTATATTCAAATATTCATAAGTAAATATATCTACTAGGACTTGAACCCAAAATTTGCTCATGGAGAGTTAAGTACCTAAACCACTAGGCCATAAAATCCCAACCCTTTTATAAGTTTTATAATATATAAGAAATTTGTAAATTTGTATAAAAAATTTATATAAATTTATAATTTTTTTATATACTATAAAAACTTACAAAAGTTTATATCAACTTAAACAAAAAAATATATATAAACTTTTATAAGCTTTTATTTTATTTTATTATTATTTTTTTTTTAAATATTAAGGTAAGAGCAGTGTCATTAATTACCTGATTATTTTTTATCAGAGGCCTACCCCCCCTTCTTCTCCCTTATTATACAAATAGTCAGGTTCTTTATATATAATTTCAACTTTTTTTACCCCCTCCTCTAAAAAATTACCTGATTTTTGTCAGCTCTCTAAGTATTTAGACTCTTAATATTTTATTAATATTCAATATGTTATATTTATTATTAGGACTTAATTAGACATCATATGCTGCGATGTGCTTATACATCACCTTTTAACAATTGACCAATTAAATTTGAAGATCAGGTGTAACATGCAAATTAATTTTGTGTAACAAAAATAAAGAAATTTTTAAAATTTTGAAATAGCTCAAAATGCCGTCTATGAAACTGCCTTTCGAGCTCTAACAAAAAAAATTTCTCACAAAATTTTGGTATATACTACACTCTACCCTAACCGCTAACCACTAACCCTAACCCTAACCCAATCTAGTATTAATTTTTTGGCGTATATAAATTTGTTGTTACACAGATCTACAAATTATAATTTAAATATACATGCGATAAATTAGTACATTGCATAGTGCGATGTATTTATTTTTCCTTATTATTATATTACATATTATTACTAATTAATCTTTTTATTCTAGAACCTGAAATTTTAGCCTCTAATACCCAATATCTTTTCTAGCACTAGGAGGTATTTGACCTTATACTAAACCTGCTGGAGTAGTATATATTCTATATATATATTTACTCAAACTTTCAACAACTAACGCCATGGCTTAACCCATGTACTTGGGATTAGAGCTAATAATTGAACCTCTGTTTGTTACTTACTAATGCTTTTGTAGATTCGATATTTGGACCCCAGTATTATATTCTAGCTTCTATCTTTCTACAATCCCTACTAGTCCTTTCTATATTGCTACCAAACTGTTTTTTCAGAAGGGTTACTCTTAACCCAGCTTTAAGTGCTTTTAGTTTATCTTCTCTTGATATATACTTCCTTAACATATGTTCTTTTTTTCTGGCTAGTACTCCTTGGCTATTCTTAGTCTACATTTTCCTAAAAGGCATAGCTCCCAACTTTTCAACTTCTAGTTTAGAGCCAGGAAGGATAAAGCCCCCAACCTACCAGTTTTTCAGACCGGTAACACTATTAGTGATTGCCAAGCTAACTTGTCTTGTACTAGACCAGCAGTGGTTAGTAGTAGATCCTCTACTAAAGGACCTTTGTTGCTTAAGTTTACTGATCTCAGCACTTGTTTCCAGATTTGGCCTTTCAGTAGTATCATTAAAAAACCTTACTACTTCCTATCTGGGTCTTGCCAAGCTGGTTTCAGATCTTCTTGTTCCTTAGTATTACCAATACAGCCTATACTGGTTTGCATTTCTTTATATAATCTAAACATTATACAAATACCTTATCATAACAACTTTTTAATACAAAATACTGATATAATCCAAGGTTACAAGTTATCACAACTAAAGTTATAGTTTTTACTAAGCCCCAACTTAATAAAGGTTTGTTACTATAATACAGATATTTTTGTTTGAAACATTGCCAGTGGATTTGAACTTAGTACCATAGTCAAGCTAGCTTGGAGATGCAACAACTTTACCACTTCACTAAGTTGCTATATTTTTTTTTATAAGCTTTTATATTATATAAACTTTTATTTTATTATTATTATTTTTTTTTTGTTATTAAGAGGACCTCTTTGGCCTGGGAAACATTTTATTAGAATGTAAACGAAGTTTTATAATGTAGTTACAACGATGGTATATCAAGCCACACGTACACCTTTTGAGTGCCTAATTTAAGTAGTCCACCCAAAGGTTCTACACTATCTGCTGTGCCTGCACCCCAACTGGGGGTACCCATTTAAACCATCTGGTTCCAACTAGAGATTGTACCTGTATAAGGTTACTCGGCATAATATCTATTAACCAGGTCATAATTCTTGCTACCTGGGTGACCTGTATTAGTTATCTGTAAGCAGCTGTTCTCATAAAATTTGGACATCTAGTGAAAAATTAACTGAATAATTGTTTGGACAATTCGATAAGTTTGTAATTTGGCAGTGATAAAATTTTTGTTTTGAGTAGTAAAATATTTGGTATATAACAAACATGATTTAATAAGTAAAAAAAATAAGATGTTATATGACTTGCGCTCAATTTATATTCAGATTATCTGGCTTATCTGGTTTATCTGAGTGATCTAGTTTGTAACCCGGTAATGATTTTTTATACAGGCAGATAACCTGGAGATAAAATTTTTGACAGATACAATCTCTAGTTCCAACTATCTCTATTATAACTTTAACTCAAGAGTATTACTCACCATATAGTAGTGGGTTTTGCATCTACTCTATTGGAATTAGCACCCTACCTTAGGATTTACTAACTTAAGCTAATCTATCCTCGAGATAAACCTAACAGAGCGGTACATATCCCACATATGTATTTACTTGCATGTTCTGTAACGGCTTTCTAATTAGCACATATTGATCCGCCATTCCGTATTTGTATCTTACACCACCTTTTGGGTGCTGCTATTCTACAGACGTTTCTCAAGCACCAACCTTCTTAATTAGGTGCCTATTACATACTCCTTGCTCTTATCTAGTTCACAACAACCCTGATACCTCTATTCAAAATGTCTTCTTACTCAGATTTTTATTGTCTCTCTCTTACTTCCAGCCAGCAACCTGGAAGAGTTGGTCTGCTTAGGCTTTAGGTATCTGAAGAACACCCTCCTCTTTGTTCATACTTTCAGAGCATATAACCTTTTCCTCCGGTGTGACAACCCGGCAATTTGGCTAGTGTGTTCTTTGCCATAGGACCTGGTCACTCGGTTCTCCAATCTTGGGCCCTGATTCGAATTCAGCCCTCCTGTGATACTGTTGAAGATCACTGCTATCTCCAGATTCAGGTCTTCCAAAATGAGTTTTCGGTTATGCTGATTCCTCAGATTTATTGCGCCAAAGCTCCCATAACTAGATGGTGTGACTGAGATTACAGATTTCTAGATTTAATTAATAATTAACAACTATAAACTGTAACACAGCCTATTTTTCAAAATTCGTCATCTGTGGAATTTGAACTCTGCCACTTGGAGAGAGTGACAACTAGACCACTATACTAAGTCACCACACCTCTATAATAAAATTTTCTAAAAAGGAATTTATATATAATTTACTATGAAATTAATCATTAGATATTACTTTTGTTGGCTACTATACATATGTGATATAAACTGCCAATCAAAATAATCAAAATATTAAACCTTTTATGATTTTAAATTTTTTTTTTAGATTCTAGCAAAGGTTTTTTAGTAATTATTTGATTAATATAGTAAAAAATAGATTATTTTAATTTTATACATTTATAAAATTAAAATAAATAAAAAAATTCATTGAATAAATGGTTGTTAAGGAATTGTTACTAAAAGTTTTAAAAAATGAAAAATTTTTTTACTTTAATGAAGATTTCTCAATAGCTATTAATTCAAATTCAATAAAATTATTTTACTATAATTCTTTAAGTTTATAGAATTAAAATAAAAAAAATTTATTAATATTTAATAGATAATTATTAAAAAATCTTTACTAAAAACAGCCTCTTTTTTATAGATGCCTAAACTTTAAATAAAGATTACTTGGTATTCACTTGATTAAATTCAATCAAAGTTTTTTTATTCTATTTTTACAAATTTATAGAATTTAGATAAAAAATTTTTAATCGAATTTGATCAAATAAATTAAGTAATCTTTATTCAAAGTTTAGCTACCTATAAGAAAAAAGCTGCTGCTAATTTTTTTTTATTTTTTTTTATTTTAATTCTATAAATTTACAGAATTAAAAATTTTTATCGAATTTGAATCAATAGTTGTTAAGGCTATTTGCAAATTGATAAAACTTTTGATAAAATTTATAGATTGCTGCATACTCAATTGTTTAATTGCAATTGATTGTATATGATTATATATGTTTATATGCAATTTTTCAACAATTATCTAATCAAATTCTATAAATTTTTTTTATTTAAATTTTATAAATCTATAGAATTCAAATAAAAAAAGTTTTACTTTTTAAAAAAAGATTTTTTTCTTTAATAGAAGCTGCATCAAATTTTTTTTAAAACTTTGAGCTAATCAAATTAATAAATTTTTTTTTATTTAAATTCTATAAATATATAGAATTTAAATAAAAAAATTTTTATTAAATTTGATCAGACAATTGCTAAAATATCTTTGTTTAAAGTTTTTAAACATTAAAAATAGAATTATTTGATCAAATTTAATAAAAAGTTTTTATTTAAATTTTATTGATCTATGAAATTCAAAAAAAAAAAAAAACATATCAAATTTGATCAGGTTGCTACTAAGAAATCTTCACTCAAACGTGGAAGAGCCAATAAATGACAGTCAGACTCAACACACAGAGCAGATCTTGGCATCTTGTACAGCCGTGAGAACCGGGCATATGGTGAGCAATTTGTAAAAGACCTACTATTCTTCTCAATTATCAATTCATTACACCCTATTGAGAAGATATACTTAAACAAATTTCTTTACAACACAATTTAATAATTTTAACTTTACTTCAAACTTTATTCTTTTACTCTTAATAATTATTTCAACTTTATTTAATCTCCTTTTAATTTTAAGCAAATTTACTTCTGAGAAAAACAAAATACTACAACTTTTATTACTAACGCTATATATATTGAAAACACCTAAACAACACTCAAATTATAATCATTTTCATTTACTTCTTTATAACTACTATCTCCTAAACCCACTATATAACCCTTTTTAAAATAATATTTTCATAACAACTCCATCTTTCGCAATAACTCCATTTTTTGCTCATACAAATGATTATACTCTATATTTTTTTTCAAATTTACTGTTGCTTGACTCAACTCTTTTTCTCTCAATTGAACCTCTAATACCTCAAGTCTTTCTTTTAAACTTCTATTTTCATTTCGTAAACTAAATATTTAAATATTTAAATATTTGTTAATACCTTTTTATTTTTATTTTTATCCTACTTTTCTTTATTTATTTCTTTTATTTCTTTATTTTTATTTTTATTTCTAAAATTTTTATATTTATTCTGTTATTACTATTTTCTTACTTACTAATTTTCTTTAGAAAAACTACTACTAGTAACTTCATACGAACTATCGTCAACCGGCTTTTCTACAACAATATCATCTTCAACTCTAGCTATCTCCTGATAAGCCAAATATTCTTGCTCAATATATTTCTTTACTCCAACACTACTTGTCGCTTTAGCCACTTCTTGTTAAAGTGGAAGCTTTCGTCTATAAGAATGCTTTTGATTACTTTTCATATAACTATGTTTTTTCTTTTTTCTTATTTTAATACCGATCTTATCAATCTCAAATAACCCTTAATATTTATAAGCTTATTTGTAATACAAACCTTAATCTATTTTTAACAAAATGTTTATTAAAATCACGAGGACAGATTAACTAAATCTATCAGACAATTAACAACAAACAGATCTTCAAAAAATGTACTATTTTAAAATTTTACAATATACTCCTTGTAATATAGTGGATTGGGCATATAACTTGCTAGAGTCATGTGTTTAATTCCACTGGTTGAATATCAGATCCGGTGTACTATGATGATAGAAACCGACTACAAACTCTGAACGTTCTCTTTTATTCTTTTTTGCAATATATACTATATTATAATTTTTTCTCAACTCTCCTTTTATCTTCTCTATAATTCAATAACTTATTACTTTTAAATATAATATTTAACCTTTCTTTATTCATAACGTTTTAACTCTTTTAACACTAATATTACTTTTCTTTATAATCTACTTTTTATTTACTTTTCTTCTATCTTTTATATTATTCTTTTTTCTTCCTCTTCTCTATCTTTACCAAATTTATATTAAACTATCTTATCTATAAAATTTTTTAAATATCTCTTCTTCTTCTACTTTAAACAAATCATATTTCCTTTTTTTTTCTTGCCTTTATTAAATTTATATTACTTTATCTAATCTATCAACAACTCAGATATCTCTTTTTATTTTTTATTACTACATCTAACTTTATTTCTATTCTATGTAATTTCATACTACAAACATATTTATATAATATAAATATAAAACAATCTATTTAATAAAGCCTGTTGGGAGTACGTCTAAGATCCAGGGATAATGACGTTAAAGATCTGGTTATCCAAGTCTGGGTGGTCCCCAAAGTATCAGCCACCTCTATTAAAAGCCCTTAGCTCTCTTCTACTAGGACTGTATCTTGCTCAATAGAAATTGATTCTGATACTCCTATTAACAATAACCAATCTATTGATTTTAATTCTACTGATAAGCAACAAACTAAACTAACTTATTCTAAACAGGACACATCTAATGACCTTGACTGGTTCTCTACTTACCCTATTACTAAAGATATAGAAAACAATACTTCTTTAAACACACTTGGACACTAATTTTTTAACTTTGTTAAACCTTATCTTATTGAATTCACACCTGGCAAAATTGTTAAAATCCTCTCTAATAACAAACATAAAGGCAAAGAAATTAGATACACCTTTAACTACCTAATGGCCTCTTTTGCAGGAAAATGCCCTTAATTCCTCATTGATCTAATTTTAGAGGCAAACTCCTTACTTAACAAAGATGCTATTAGCATTATTCTTGATACCTTCAAATCACTTCTTCTCTAATTTACAACTGTGCTCTTCACTCAACTTAACTACAAAAAATCCTAACTTCCTATAGTTCTATTCCTCCGTATGCTATTCACAACTGTAATCAAGTCGCTTTTAATCTTGCTCGAATCCACCTCTTTTTTCAAAACAAATACCAAACAATCCATATGCAAAAATTTATAGAAGAACTTAATATAAAACCTATTCGCTTTAGAATTCATTATTTATTTAGTGAAGACACTTATAACAAATCTCTATTCCAAATCCATCATGATGATCAATTTAATATTAATGTTGCTCTTAATATTCCCAAAAAGCAATTTACTAAAGATTTCAA
>CAJVPY010005819.1:0-11098 GCA_910591965.1 Dentiscutata erythropus
ACGCTTGATTAATTTAAACTATTTTCCGCTAAATAAATTTTATTTCCCGACGCTTTTTACCCCATTGATTAAGGCGCCTGAGAACACCCTAAAAGTTTTTCTTAATCAATGGATCGAAATGTGTTAGTGTTAGCAATGAAGCCAATGGAGTTAAATTGTTACGTGAATGGGGCTCAAAAAACTAGTATCCATTGGCTCCATTCAGAGCTCCATTGGCTCCAGTCGCAATTCCATTGGGTTCCATTGAGCTCTATTGCCAACCCTGGTGTTAACTGATTAAACGTGCATATCATTAACCATTCGGATCAAGAATCGTTACGTTGTTAGTGATCATTTTTACTTCGTGTCCTTATGTGGTTTACCTGAGTTTTGTTGATCTTGTCATACTATCTTACTAATCTGGTCGCGTAACTATATTCTTTTTTCGTAGTAATTCTTCATTTTCTTGATAAGCTTGTGATATTTTTTTTATTATCAATTTGAGTAGCGATTAGAATGAAAATAGTATTAGGGTTGAAATATGTATTCCAATGTGTATATTGATAAGAAATATGTATTTATAGACATCGTTTATATAGTTGTTAGACGAAACCTCGCGTCAATTAAAATTTTAAATAACGAAACTATAAAGGGTGACAAAATTAATAAAAGACGAATATACAAATAAATGTTGAAAAACATTGAAGATTATAGAAATTTATAAAAATTACAAAAAATAATAGGCGCTTGAATTGTTTGAAGGGAGTTAGAAATGAGTATTCTATATTATATTATACATATCAGTTCGAATGAAAAATCGCTTTGTGCTTATTTGTGATATTACAAATTTATTTTGTTAGTATGTTTTAATTCATTATTTGTGTTATTTCATGAGTACTGACTGTACTATGGTTTTTTGACAAGGCTATTTCAACCGGTCTATAACAACCCTAGCATTGTCCAGAAAAAATGAACTGGTTTATTTTTGCATAATTTCGGATACTGATCTCTGAATATTATTAATGTTAATTCAAAGAAAATAACATTTCTTTTTTTTTTTTTTTTTTTGAGTGTAAGGTTTCGCCATTTTAAGTTTAAGGTTTCATCTTTCGTCAGAAGAATTTGGGGTTTCGACTTTTCGAGTTGAAAGGCCTTTTAAATTTTTTTCAATAATTTGCCAGCAAATGTTGTTTAAAAATATCATATTTTTTGAATTCAACAAGAGATGTGTGTAATTTTTTATTTATATTAGCCACCTGATTTTAAATTACATATATATTATATCAATTTTTATTGAATTTATTATGCTGAAAAAATTAAAAAATTACCGGCCGAAAATTTTTTTCGGCTAATCATATGGGCGGAAATCTTCAAGTTTGTGATTATTTAAGTTGAAGATGAGATTAAATAGGATTTGAGCCAATAATATATATGATACAGTGGGATTACTAATATTTAAAGTGATTATTTGTCGGTGATTGTAAAACTGCTTATGAGTTACTTATCAGTTACTTATCAGTTTTTATGAGCAGTATACCGAACAGATTAGCTAAAAATAACCCAGAATGATCCAAAATGATCCATTACTTATCAAAATTGATCTGTTACTTATCAGTTTTTATGATTATAATCACTTAATTTTATATAGTCACAGCAATCCACTAAAAATTTCCGCCCATATGTTGAATTCGCCGAAATCAAATTCCGATAACACCGAATTCAAAAATTTATCGAATTCGGCCTAAATAATTTTTAACAGTTGTCCCGAAATTTATGAAAACAGCTGTAAGTGAAAATTGTTCCCGAGCCAAATTTGCCATAGTGCGGCCTTGTTTTTTAAAATTTTCTATTTTTGTAATGAAAAACAAAAGGTTAATTCCGGCCGGAAATTAGTAACCAATTTTGTAATGCGGGCCAAAAATTTTGCAGACCACGGCCGTTAGCCAAAATCGAGAATCTGCCGTGACAATTTTGTTGCGGCAGCTATGATTAATTGCTATCGCTATATGACCCGTGGGTCAACCAACGGGTAACCCGAGGGTTGACCCACGGGTGACCCGCGGGTTGACTACCCGGGTGGCTATAATTTCAAACCGGGTCACCCGCTCACCCGCGGGTGACCCGGGTGAGGCCTACCCGGTAGCAGATAGTATATATTAATTATATATCGATATCGTGTCAGTGATTTGTCGAACGTAAACGTTTTTGACAATAATTAAATAAACCAATTCTTTTTGTTCCATCGGGATAGGCATTTATATTAATGCAAAAAAAGTAATACGCAAAATTATATCTATACAGTATGCCAATAAACTAAGTAAATGCATAACATTATGTGTCCGGTGTAAATTATGATTATATCCTCGGCTTTGTTCCGGACTAATAATATTTCGTTCATATTATCATGCTAAGTTAGGCATATAGATATCTCTAATCATAATATTAGAAAGTTGTGTGACTCCTCAATTATTAGCAATGATATAATTTGGGTGGCTCGATGAGATATAATAAATAGTTATACGACCTACATTTACTATTATATAAAAGAAAAATAATTTATTTTAGGGGAATTTACAAATAAGGGCCCGGAAAGTGAAAATAATTTCAAATACGGGCCCAAATTAAAAATAATTACATATAAGGGCCTAGTTTTTAATAAATATTACATATAAGGGCCCAAACCTGTGGCTTGATCGTTATTATAAGAAACGTAAGCATCACATAAAAAATGTAACGATCAATTGAAAAGAAAATTTTTTAAATTTAATAAATTTGTATGAAATTGCTTATTGTTATAACAAACTACTATGATGCCAAGTAAACATTGCGAATTGGCATGACATTTACTAATTTAGAAGATGTTCGTTCAGCTTTAGAGAGCTACTCTGTTGAAACTTCGCCTTATGAATAATTGTGCGAAAATTATCCTTTTATCTAATAATCAGTATATAGATAACTAAATGTCTATAATAAAACAATCGATAATCCTATAATCGCGATTTTGCTATCGTTATAAGCCTGCGATACTCCTGTGATCAGCCATCAATAGATTTAGGCCCTTATATGTAATATTTTTAAAAAATTAGGCCCTTGTAATTATTTTTAATTTGGACCCGTATTTGTAAATTCCCCTTTTATTTGTGAAAATTTTGTGTATGTTGTATATAGATTTGTATCAAATCAATAAAATTTCGCAAAACTTACAGCGTGCAGCATAATTTTGAAAAATCGTAGAATTATAAAATAATTTATCAATAATTTCGCATAAATAAGAAATTAGTGGTGGCCCTAGTCACAGGCCAAAAATTGCTCTAAAACGATCGAAAATGTTCGGGTCGTTTTCCCATTGTAACAGTCATAATTTGAGAAGAGCAAAAGGCATTTATTTATAATTATGGTTGTTAAAATAATTTGGTCTAAATTATGTATTTCTTTATATAATGATAAATGGTAATACATGATTAATGATTGTTGCAGTCTAATTACATCACATGGATGAAACTATAGTAGGATACGATGATTGAATTAAACAAATACCAAAAATAAAATTTCTCATGGCCTAATGCTTGACACTAGAGACATGGTAGAAACGGTTGCGACTTAAGCCGTAACTAGCTAAAGCTTATATCGTGACTAGTCACGGCATAAGCCGTAATAGTTTATACCGCATCTATATTTGACATTTAAGTCATATAAAGTCCATTTTTTGTAAAGCAATGTGATCAATTTAGTTTTTAAGTGTCGTGCATTATTAACCTCTTAATTCTGCTACATATAAAATGGCAAATTCATATCTGTTTCGTGCGATCTAATTAAAAAGTAATAAATGTAAGATTAGTGATCAAAATATTATATTCGACACATAATCATTTCGTGACTTACGCGCTAAGTTGCGGTTTCTGTGTATACTTGAGCGAAAGGATATCCCTGATATTATTCAGTAGCTCTTGATACGTCTGATTCTTTTTCGCCTTCAATCTATTAATATGATTGCATTATTAGATAATCTAGGTAGTTGTTTGCAGTATTGGATATATTTAGGGATAAAATTTATAACTAGGGATGCCAACAGTCGGTAATGGTCCAGTTACCACTCATGGGCACGGTAGATAATAACCGACCGACTGTTTGGATCTCTACTTAACCAACCAAAGACATAAGGTTGAATAGTAAAATTCCCAGGTGTTGATATTCAAAAAATGAGATTATACTAATTGTCAATTAATTTTTGGTAATACTAAGATTGTTAAATGGTACATCTATAGTTGAAATAAAATTTATCAAATAGCTCAGTGAACCCGAACTGATTTCAAACAAATCTAAATCGGGTTTAAATAATCAGGTTCAAGTGAGCCAAAAACTTGGTCCGCTTGAACCTGAACCAAATTTAGGTGACCTGAATCAGGATCAAGTAATTTCATTTTTGATTAAAATGAAACTGATTCGAGTTCAAACGAACATAAATTCGTAAACTAGATTCAGCTATTCATCCTTTAATGATATCAACACCTTATATGATGAATGGAATGCATACTATTAAATTAATCACTTAAATAAATATCGGTTAGATTGTTAACCGGTCGATCGACAAGCATCAGTTACGATTAATCGGTAATAACCGTAACTGCTGACATCCTTATTAGAGTGAAGCCAATGGAAAATGAGATTTTCAAGTTTATCATTGAAAAAATCTGATTAGTGATATATGTAATATAATTATGTGTCATATATGGGGTCTTTGCCTTGAAAATGACCTTACGGTACATGATACCGTAAGGTCATTTTCAAGGCAAAGACCCCATATGTTAATGATTAAATTGAAAATTAAAAATCTCATTTTCCCTTGGCAGACTCACTTATAACTAGTAGTATTATAAATACATACGTTTTAATAAAGGCGTAAGACATTGCACCTGTAGATTGACCTGCTTCTTTAATGTCTGCAGATGTTTGGGTATCTTTACATCTAAACATAAATACAGTGAGAAATAGGATAGTATTGAAAGATAACAATCCGGCCACTTACCCGCTAAACATGATAACATCTGCAGCACTATAATTGGTTATTTTAATTTTCTCCTCTATTTCCTGCCCATGCATAGCTTTTACGGTAAATGATTTGAAAGTTGTTTTTATACCTTCAGCATCACCTCGTAAATATGATAAACTGGCATCCACAATTGCGTGTGTTCCTTCACAAAAAATATTTAATTTCTTTTCTATTCCGCCTGTGGAGTATATAAATGGCAAATCAAGAGCAGTTCCAGAATGGCATGAATCAAAAATTGCCGTTAGTTTTGCGCCTATAGAAATAAATTGCAAATCATAAACGAATGTTAAGTCAAAATTGACATTTCATGTTTCAAATTGCATTTCTTCTGTAGAGAAACAAAAAAAAAAAAAGCAAGAATATATTACCAGCTGGTAGTGGACGAACCATGATATTATGCATTACCTAGAATACATAAGAAATTGAATATATTGCTAGTTAAAAAATCAGAAAAAAAAAGCAAGACCAAAACTTACATCATCAATGATTTGTCCTTTTTTTTCAAAATCGAGTGGCATAATAGTCTCATCATACCCGTCTATTTCGTCACCATCGAGATCTTTTTCTTGCCCTCCGTGTCCGCTATAATGAAAAAAGAGCCTTTACAAGCAAAAAGTTTATTGTCATTTTTAGCATACTCTAAAAATATACTTGGAGTTTGTTGACAAACTTACGAGTCACCCGGCTGGGCATCTTTTACGAGCCATTTCATTCCATTCAGGATATTTGCTTTGGTAGGAATCTTTGTTGGGTCTTTTTGTCTAGGGTCATCTGTTAAAATTAACATATGATCTTTATCTTCTGGAAAACCATATAAATCAACCAAGAACGCTTTAATATTGGCAACGTCATTTAAACACCCTTTTTTAAATATATATATATATGATTGAATTAATGGATCAGAAATTACTTGTATACAAAATTCTGATCGAATGGTTAAATTATTTGTACTGTACCTTTCAATTCAAACTTTGTCTTAAAATAATTAATTCCGATTAATAAAGCCTTTCTGCGTTTTGGAGCCATTAATACCGGTGACTGTTGGTTTGGTCGTTGATGTGTGTAATTAGAATGTGAAGTATGTGAAGAATGAGAAGAAAATGAAGATTGAGTACTAAGATGGTTTGCAAAAGCTTCTTTTACAACACATCGTTCTGAAATTTGATCTGAAGTTGGATCTGAAGTTCCGTTATTATTCATGTTTTTTAAAAAAGAAATACGTTGCAGCGGGAATGTGTATCGGTATATCAAATTTGTTAATTTGTTATATATATATATATATATATATATAGTACACAATATGTTGATCTACATTCTACATACAATTTCTACACACTGCATAAAGGCATAAAATGTATTCTTGAATTTTTGATATCTAAATAAAAATAGAAACATCAAAAAAGTACCTCTTAACGCATCAGAAATGTAACTTGGGCTAACCCTATTTTAGCGATCCTCTGTATTTGGTAATTTATATGAAATGGAAACAAATGGAAACACCTGTCCCTTTTTTCGACCACCCCAATATCGATATAATATAGATCAGAAAACTAATTTTAAAGTTGTTCATACCTATTACTGTAATATAATATATATTAACATAATATGCAACAGTCTCCTATAACTTCTACAACACAGCCTGGACCTTCTACTGTACCACAGTTTGTCGTGATTCACGACCAAATGCAACAGTCATGGAAACATCCAATCGTACATTATGTTTTTGAAGACGAGCCTTTCCCCTTAGATGCACCCAAAGAGAGGTGTATTCTAGTAAACCTTAAAGAAGATGGTGAAAGTGTAGCCGATTGTTACTCTTTTAGTCATACTTTTCAAGTATCAAATTATAAAATCAGCTCAACACCGCAGATGAACACGATGGGTCCTGGCGGTAAAGAATCCTCTACAACCAATAGCTTAATGTTAACGATTGAAGGAATGTCTGCAAAGTAAGATTTTTATCCTCCAGTCGAATTTTATTTTAATTTTATTAATAAGTTAAATTCATAAAAGAAATTCTACGGGAAATAATGAAAATCAATTTGGTTACAAAGAAGAAATTGATCAATCATCAAATGTATTTGGGTTAGACGAGTTGGTAGATGATTTCAAACGAAGGTAAGATATTCAAATTTTGGTTAAAGATATTGAAGTTGTTTATTTAATGTATAAATGGATATAACTAATGTTACGTATTCAATTATTCAATGATTTAGAAATGAACTAATGAGGCAATTATTTACTTAATTGTTGTTGGCGGAAAGTCCCAATATTTTATTGGTTAAAAGATAGAATAATCTCACTACGTAGAATGAATAATAATATTAATATATGGGGTAATATTAACCAATCAAGTTCAATTAAACAATTATATAATAAAGTTGTAAATACATATTACTTTTTGGAAATTACAGTTAAATAAAATTCAAAAAACTGTGCTTGTAATTAAAAATATAATAGAGCTAATTTGAATATGGTCAAATTATAAAATTTGTTCAGACAATTTCAGTATCAGTTATAACAAAATTTTTAAATTCACTCAAATTTTTGTTCTACTTAGCACACAAATAATTTTCAGATCTTTATCCCAACATTTTTCATTAACTGGCAGTCGGAAACTAGTAAGTATTTTTATTGCTTGACTTCCAATTTATAATAACATAATGTAGATTTGGCGTGAGAAAAAGCTCTGAAGCTACGGGCAAAACATCCACATTCCCTCTTGTAGAATATTAATCGTCTTATATCTAGGCATCTTAATATTATAATGATAAAAATTTTATATTATATTTTAATATAATATATATTATGCTTAAACGATAAATAAGAATATGTGATAGATATTTTACGAGCTGTTGTGAATTAGCACGGCACATGGAGTATCTGATATATTTCACGGTTCCTATGCCCGTAGCATTTCTGATTAAAATTTTTACTGATGACGTAGGTCCGTGAATAATTTTTGATATTTTCACGACATTACGTCATCATAAAAATATCATCAGAAGGGAAACATTAGGGCCGTGGAATTATTACAATTAAATATCCAAGTAAGAGCAGGTAAGTATTCTACAAGAAATGGGACTTTAGATTATGAAATACGGTATACTTAACTAAATCGATACATAGAATTAAATAAAAGTATATAAATAGCTTAAATGTCTCGATTTTCAAAGTATAATATTCTGAACGTGCAAACGCAATATGATGGTAATAAGGAGCATTAAGCCGGCTGTCTTTATTGCTTATTTATTGACATCTATTTATTAAAACAACGCAGAATAGTACAAATTAAATACCTATATTAAATAACTTACTTAAATACCGGTAACTATCTTGATTTGTGAATAATCGTTATTGCAATATTGACGAACTCCTACAGGGAGATCCCCAAAATTCCGGGTCGGACACTTCGGAACTCTTGCCGGAAGGGCCGGAGTTGATCGATTTTGCCCCAAGATCACTAAGAATTTTAGTAATGAAACAATAGTCGTTCATTAAGTGAAAAGTGCCCAGCTGATAATTTTACTATAGCCTATAGCTCCCGCTAACCCTAACTCAGTCCTAACCCCGACCCTAACCACGACGCATTCCGGCCATCACGACCCGGATCCCCCTGTAGAAAATTATTAAATTATTGACGCGAGTAAGAAATAATACTTTCAACAAAGTTTAATAAACAGCAAGGATTATAAGAATATATTAAGAACAGGCCCAGGTTACTCTTGAAATTTGATTGGTAATTTGTATAGGAGAATGTCCCTGTATGCGATTACCTTTTTTTGAAAAAAAAAATTAATTTAAATTACATCTGAGGTTACAAGAAATTTCTAGACTTAAACGTACCATCGAAGTTAAATCTTTTTTGAGATTTTTTATTTCCTCTTCCTTTTTTCGGGTAAGTGTGTGTCACATGAAATCAACAGTTCGTTATCTACTGGATCCACGACAACAGTGACATCTTGAGATGATTGCTGGACAGTATGTGATGGTTGCTAGGTGTTGTCTGACGAAGATGGAGAAATTGATTGCTCGTTAATTATTGAATCTGCAAAGACATCATCAACATTTTGAGAAGGCTATGATTGTTGAACTGTGTATGTTAGAAATATTCAATATTATTATTAATAAATTATGACATTGTGACAGCAAAGAAACGGCTATCAAAAATTAAGCCTACTGGTGGTAATAGGTTCTATGAATATTGTTTTTTTGACGATAAAACAGAAAAACAAACCACGTTATTATTAACGGGTAAGTGGACAAAAATGAAGGCATTGTTTAATACTTTACTGTACCATGCTTTAGAAGTTCATTCAAATAATCAAGTACCTCTTCATCGTTCTCACATGTAGAAATAATTTCTTCTGCTTCAATTTTTACGAAAGGCCTTGTGGCAGGGAATAAAATTCAAAGTCAAAATTTGGTGCGCAACACCAAATTTTAGATTCAATGTGTGCAAAGTTCGATACAGTAGAACAAGGCTAACCGTATAGCGCACATTATTTTAAATAATTATTAAAAAGTTGTGTACAGCATTATATTTTTTTTGTGCGCGAAAAAAATTTCTATGTGCGGAGCGCACATGCGCACATCAAATTTTATTCACTGCCTTGTGGTAAAGAGGACGCGTAGAGACTTTTTATCCTCCTTCGTTAAATCAAGAATTGCAATTTTACGCGTAGATTGTCACCAGTATACAGCATATAACTGATAAGAAACTCGGTTATAAATTATGCACGTGCGGGATATTAAATCAACTGACGCCAAAATTTTGAAAAGTTCTTAAACGCCTCTCTATTTCTTCGATACTACGATAAGATTGCAAATGCAATTTATTACTATGATATTTATTTACTTATTATTCCATTTTCATATTTGTGCAGAACTTTGGAACCAATGATTGGCCGAGTCTCCGCGAATTTTCGGAATACTTACGAGATGTTAAAAAAGAACGCATTTCATAACGGAGATCAGAGCCTTACAAAAATTATTTAAAAGTGATCATCCCGCACAGCTACGTCTCATACATTTGGAAGGACAACTGAAGGTAAAGTTATTTACTAAATAGCCTGAAGACCGATTATCTATGCCAAGCTGCGTACTTGTTGAAGAGGTGATACCTTGAATACGGATTAGTCTGAACGTGATGTTTGACTCTTCTGGTGATTTTCGTGTCCATTGTGCTTTAGTGGGAGATAATACCTGTACTGATTGTATGAGAGCTTTCTCCATGCTGAGTGCATTAAGCATGGGATGTATTCCATGGTCACTAAAATGCAAGAATCATCGGATGTGTTCCTGGTTACTAACCTGGTGCATTCCAGAATTGTCAGAAACTACGAAAATCCGGTATAAAAAGAAAATTAACAAAAACTGAATCTAATTAAAGATCGCAGTAAGAAAATTAAAAATAGCGATGGTATAATTTTTTAATTTTATTATGTTTAATAATTTTTTGAAATTAATCCATCATTAATATTCCAGAATTCGGTAGTTACAAATGGGTATCATCGTACTAACAATCATTTTAATCAATACTACGAAGCAACTTCAGAATTATTGAAACGCGATCTTTCATTGGATGACGAGAGAACTGTTACAAAAAAAAAAAGTGAAACAAAGTACTGAAGCTCAATAGATTATAGAACTATCATATATTGAATTACAAATGTTGGGTGATGTAAATGCTTTATTCTGTAAATAAACAGTCTCAACCCTTTTTGCCCCTGACATTTCTATATGATTGCTATTATGGAATGCCAAAAATTTTTAAAATAATATATGCTTTTTTGACAAAATGATCAGTTCCGATTGACTATATGGGGCGTCCTCAATCAAAACGTGCCTTCGTGAGGTCGGACGTACCAAATCACGTGATTTGCATGTACCGAATATCACGTAACTGGTAATATAGACGTACACTCCCCTGACAAAAGTCACCGGCTTTTTAATAATCAACTAATTTATTAATTGTAGCCATATATAAAATATTATTTTTTTATATGCAAATCAGTCTTTGCATAGTAAGTAAAGTTGATAATCATGACGATTTGCATATAATTTGAA
>CAJVPY010005820.1:0-11096 GCA_910591965.1 Dentiscutata erythropus
TATTAATAATTGGTAGCTTCGCATTATGATGAAATTAATATGTAATCAGTAAGTCAGTTTGCATCATAATGACATATTGCATGTCTGCAATCATATGGTATGCAAAAATCTTAACTCCTTCCAAAAACGAATAAACAAAATTCATTACTCCTGCTAAAAATGGATTTTGCAAAAATCAGCATAAGCGACATCAAAAAAGTTGAAGAAAACCATCCCTACCACATTTCATGTTACACAAGAAACGTGATCATACTGGTAAAATAAAAAATATTAATATTACTATTATTATTATTATTTTATGTAAATAATAACTAGTCTTAGGGCTAGGACTGCTAATCGGTTCCTATCCATTATTCGTTTATCCATTTATCCATCTGATATCCGGATCTGAATTTATTCAGATATCCATTTACTATTGATATCCTGATAATTACCGAATACCTGTCAAATTATCTGGGTGATTTGAATTATCCAGATAATCATATATAGATAAACAGATGACAGATTGATCCGGATTGGAGCTCTAGTCTTGGCCCAAAGATTGGCATTCTTTTAAAAAGCTAGCAGTCAAAGACTGATTAGGACTGATAAGTATCTATAATAGACAATCTGGATTGGATAATCTGTTGTTACCGACTTAGGTAGCGCACCCACATAAATTGTCCTACCTACGTAATTTTTACTCCTCCTTATAGTTAGGGTTGGGGTATGGTTAAGGTAGGCTTAGAGTTGGAGATATTAGTAAAATTTCACAATGAATATTTTTAATTAGGCCGCAGAAGGTGGTTTCTTAATTAAAATTTTGAGTTATTTCAGTTTTTGTAAAAAAACAGGTCGCTTCGATTATTTATGTTACATCTGATCTTGAAATTTAATTGGTCAATAAACAATTATTGTAATTACATATAGATTATACATAGCGATAATAACCGCATAAAATCTCTGCGGACATGTGATGATATTATTGATAAAAATTGATTTCTAAAATTTTGATTTTTTTTTAACTTAATTATATCTAATGAAGTTTTTTTATTTTAATACTATAACATTGCAGAATTGAAATTAAAAAAAAAAAATTGGCAAATTCTATTTGGTAGCTATCGAGAAATATTTGGTTTTTAAAAAGTTAGAATGTCATAAAAATCAGATAAAATTTCTTTCTTTGAGTTTTATTTGAAGATTTCTCAACAACTACATAATCAAATTTTATGGAAATTTTTTATATTAATAAATAGGACTTAGGCATACTACTAGTAGTACTTTGTACTCAATGGTAACACCACTTAAGGATAATTATTAACTAATTTTAATATTGAAAAATCTATTAAAATATTTTTGTAATGTACTTTAAGTAATGCGCATAGGTATAGAAAAATATCATATCTTTAAATAGGTTTATAAATTTTTTAGAGCTCCTTGAAAATTGGCTATTTACTAGTAAACTTTATTTATAAATTTTATAGTAAAAACTATGTGTAATTTTAAATTTTTAAACTTATTATTTTTAATATATTATCTTAATGTTTATAAAAGTTATAGATTAGAATTAAAAGTTTGTTTTTATCAACTACTGATAAATTTAAACAAAATTTATTTAATAAAATATTTTAAAAACTAAAAAACTTAACTTATATAAAATACTAAAAATAGTAATGATTTTCATCTAACAGCTTACAAACCTTATAGTAGAAATAATATTTTTTATATAGTTATCTATAATCATTTTTATATAATTAAATTTTAAATTAACTAATTCTATTAAAAAATTTTTAATAAATTTAGTATTTATAGTGTACTATATACACATTATATGTTTTAAGTACCAAAAAATAGCAGTTACAAAAGATTTTTTTTTGAGAAGTTTATTATTAATATTAAAAAAATTCTGCAAAACTATACTTCAATATTGATTAGATTTTTGTATTTAAAATTATTTACATATATAATTTTTTAGATTTTTAAACTATTTTTCTAACTGTGCTAATGGTAGTACAAAACCTAAATTCTATCTATTAATTTTATGAAATTGTAAAATTAAAATAAAAAAAATTGATCCAATTTGACTAGGTAATTCTTGAGAAAGTTTTACTTAATAATAAACAAAAAATTTAACAGTAGCTTTTTTTTTATTGATCCTAAGTTTTGAATGAATATTCTCTGCAACTAACTATTCAAATTTGATGAAATTTTTTTATTAATTATTTAAATTTGTGGAAGTAAAATAAAAAATTTTTATCGAATTTTGATAGTTATTTGCCAAGAATTATTTATTCAAAATTAAATTTTTTATTTCAATTTCATAAACTGGCAGAATTTAAAAAAAAATTCATCAAATTTGGATAGATGGATGTCGAGAAATCTTTGTTTAAAATCTTTTAAGAAACTTTGCTAAGCTAATTTTTTTTAAAAATATTCTAATCTTTTAAAAATTTAAATAAAAGATTTCTCAACACCTACACATCCAAACTCGATGAATTTTTTTTATTTCATTCTGCTGCTTTGTAGAATTGAAATAAAAAAAATTTTCATCGAATTTGAATAGGTAGTCATTAATAAATCTTCATTTAAATCTAATAAAAAAATTTGGCTGCAACTTTTTTTTTTATAAACGTTTAACTTTGAACAAATATTTCTTGACAAATAACTATCAAAACTTGATGAAGATTTTTTATTTTGCTTTCACAAATTTATACAATTAAAATAAAAATATTTGCCAAATTTAAATAGATAGTTGCGGAAAAATATTCGTTCAAAGCTTAGCATCTATAAAAAAAAGCTGCAGCTAAATTTTTTTTATTTATCTTTAAGTGAAATTTCTCTACAATCAAATTGGATCATTTTTTTTTTTAATTCTACAATTTCGTAGAATTTAAACAAAAAACCATCAAATTTGAAGTCGTTGAGAAATCTTTAAGTAAAGTTCAAAGAAAGAAAATTCTACCCAATTTTTAAAAAATTTTCTGATACTCCAACTTTTTCAAAACTTTAGACGAATATTTCTCGATAGCTACCAAATAGAATTGATTATTTTTTTTTATTATTTCAATTCTGCAATGTTATAGTATTAAAAAAAATTCGCTAGAAGTTAAAAAAAATTTTATTTGAGTTGACGTAAGCATGTTGATATGCCTCGTGAAACATAAACCGGAATAAACCCAATTCCGGATAATCAAGGAGCAGTAATCACTAACTTAATAAAGATGACAATGAGAAGGAAGATAAAACGCAATCAGGACCTATATCAACTATTGCTTACTCAGCTTAGAGTTGGGACCCGAAACGAAACCTACCCGAAACCCGACCAATCAAATTAGAATCAGATGTAATGCAAAAATTGTTTTTTTTTAGAAAATCGCATCTAACTTAAAATTTGGTATGTCGCCTTTTTTTAGATTAAGGAGGCTTTTAGCTATTCCCCTGGCCAAATTCTAAATTAACTCTAACCAACTGTTGTTTGTTTTGTTTTGATTAATGTGAACCAAAACAAACTAAATGATTGGTCAATGCCAGGGCCAAAATTTCTGCAAAAAATTCCGTATGTTAAAATTTATGAACTCTGCGAAAATTCTGCGTTGTTATTCATGAATTCTGTGTTGGTTGAATAGAAACTTCAAATGTTCTGCAATAAGTTGGTTGCTTATTCTTTAGATAATTTCGGATATCAAGCAAAATTTTTAACTGATCATGCTTATACTTTAGGTTTATTTATTTTCTACACTGGAAATTTTCAGTTCATTTATTTTCTACACTGGAAGTTTTCAGAAGCTATGTTTTTAGCATCATGTGCAATTATAAAAAAATTATAAACCCTACTTTCTGTGACAATTCCATGCTATCCTTGGCGCATTCTGTGTTTAGAACCCTTCTTTAGCATTCCGTTAAATGTAGAAAATAATCAGCCCTGGCCAATACTATCTCATTTGGATTATAAACTTCTTCATCTTCTAAATCTTGAATAAAAATATTTAACTCATCTTCATTATATAAATCTTCTATAATATAATTATTATCCGTATTTGAAAATGTTTCCCATACATTTCATCATAAATGGTGCACAGTAAATTAATTATAATAAACCTGAATTAGTTAGTGCTAGAGCAGTGCAGTGCATCGAAGTGCTGCGCTAGCTAAATTGTGCTCAAAAATTTTTGCTTATCGAACAGCAGTCTAATTCCAAATAAAGATTAAAAAGGAAGTTTATTATTTAAAACTGCATTAAAAAAAAATTTATTGCATATATCTATTACTAAAACAGAAAATAATCGCTTAATATTTTTGGGAAAATAAAGCAATTATTACTTCTATTTTTATCCTTATCGAACATAACTACATTTATCCCGGGTAAATTACCTTCCCTAATTATCTATAGGGTTATTAAGATTATTTTTTTTATATAATATAATATAGAGCTAATATAAGGTCCCGATTTCAGTTCTCATGAGGTTTTCAGGGCCTGAACATTTTTACTTAGAGTACCCGATCTTGTTTACTTAATACATTTTTTGAGATATAGCACCTCCGGTGATTTTTCCCCTGAGTTAAAATTAGCAATTAATTGGAAAACCTCAATTTTTTTTGAATAGAACTCTTTATTTATTTATTACTATTGTTATGCTGAATTACCTTTCTGGGGGTCGTTTAAAGCCATGTACTCATGTGACTTTTTTGTGTAAATTAACCAACCGGGATTGTGAAAGTTTGTTTACACTAACCAGCCTGAAGAAGTTAAAAAATAAAGAAAATGCAATAATATGAAAAACAACAGTCTAAACCTGTATTAAAGCATCAATTTTATCTATAAACTACTCTGCCTCTAACCCCACCCTAATGCTAAACTATTTCTATTTCTAATTTTAATCAAAACTTCAAAAAATTATGTAGGTACATGGCTTTAGCCATCCCCCTTTCTGGGAAATGTTGGTTCAATTGGCATTTATTTTTGGTAATTGATTTTATTCAAATTTTCTGATTGTAAGATACGCTATCTATATATAGTATCTCTATACATCTATATATTAATGCTACAATAGCAATGCTTTGCTCAAATTTTTTTGCTAGTTGAACAGCTGTTGAATATATATATGATAGTATTAAAAGGAGAACAAAAGAAAAAAAATATCTTAACCAATTTAGAAAATGATCTAGAATAAAATAATTCATTATTGTTAATTGAAATTTTGGTTCTAGAGTTATACATGAATGGCAAAAATATAGACAATTTATGCCAAAACTGACTAATGAATTTTTTATTATTTTTACCATTACACTTTATAGCTGATTTCATAATTCCTGAAACATTTAAATTTGCTGAATGCTTTTTTTAGCTGATTTTTGATTAAGGGTATTCTCAAATATCTCAATCAATTATAAATAAATAAATAATAATCATAGTAACACTTACAATCATAATAACATATATAGAATTAAATGCTTCTTTTTATTTTTTTATATCTTCTCTACACCTCCTAAAAACCTAATACAGTAATACAATTTTTATTCAACCATCTGTCGAAGCTTCAACCTCAGTTACACTTGCTTCACCTATTAATGACTTTGCCAATTAAAAACTACAATTATTATAAAACACACTTATAGTTTTTTAGCACCTATATATAATCACTTTTAATAAAATTTAGGGTTAGGGTTAGGAAATTAAGAATCATTTTTTTATATAATATAGAGCTAAAATAAGGTTTCAATCTCTGTTCTTGTAAGTTTTTAGGGGTCCTGAACATTTTTATTTAGAGAACCCGATTCCATTTACTTAGTATGTTTTTAAGAAACGGAACCTAATATTGTAAAAATACCATAGGTGTGTTTTAGTAAATCCAAAAACTATTTTTATATATATAAAAGCATATAGATATTATGTTGAGAAATAAAATTCTGTTTCAACATAACAGAATTAACTTATGGAGTCATTAGCAAAAATAGCTTTGCGAAAACAAGTAAATTTTTTAAAAAATTCTTTTATAGGCTATCTATAGCAGTGTTGTACATGGGACAATTTTGGACAATTTTGAACATTTTTTCAAATTAAAATTACTCAAAATTTTATTAAGATAATCTATTTTAATTTTTTCACCAATGAGTCCAGCACCTAAAAAAATATATAATTATATATTCTTTTTAATTACTTTACTGATTAGTTAAACATGGGACATAGGCTTGGACGATTTTAGACAAATTTGGATGTTGGACATTTTACATAGTGTAGACACGTCCCATGTACAACACTGATCTATAGTAATTCTGCATATGTTATTTCGCACTAAAAGTATCTTTGGTAATATGAAAATATTTTTCGAAAAAAGTTGTAGCCTTTATTATCTGTTAAATATTGAAAAACATTAGCCTAAATACTTCGATTTTTGGGTCATCTTTGTCGAAAAATTATAAAATTTTTGTAAACGAAAAAGGAAAAGCATTATTTATTATAATTTGATTAAAGGTTAAAAGATAGATTGCATTTATTACATTTATATCAAGATATTAATTATTTGCTTTAAAATATTCAAGCATTAAAAATAAATTATTTTTTAAGATTTTGTTGAGAATTTATTGTTTATCATGTAAAAAATGCAAAAGTAATACTTGAGTGACCTTTATCAATGATAAATTTTGAAGAAAAAAAAGATGGTTTGTATCTCACAGACCTGTTCATGAAATAACAGCACACTTGGTTAAATTATTCAATTTCTAACTATTAAAAATTTGCTTCTGATCTATTGAATGAGGTACTTGAAAAAACTTTAATTAAAAAAATTTACCTCTGATTTATTGAGTGAAGTGCTTGAGAGCATCCAAAGTTGTTGATTTCTGCATGATTGATTATATGTAAAAATTTCATTACATGCAACGTATGAGTGTCGCCAAAGGGAAAACCTACAAGCATACTTGTCACCCAAATTCAAATCTATAAATCCTAATTCCAAATCCCAAATCCTACTATCAAAATCCCAAAGTCAAATTAGATACAAATCCCAAATTAAGTACAAATCCCAAATTAGGTACAAATCCCAAATTAAGTACAAATCCCAAATTAGATATATACAAATTCTAAATTAGATACAAATCTTTAATACTAATTTTAAATTTTAATATAATAACTAATAATAATAATATTTGATTATTAATGAGCTTAAATTTTATAAATATAATAAATTTTATATCTAAATATATATTATTGCAAATAGCAATTTTATTTTTATATTTATTCTTATTATATTAATTATTGTAAAAATAATTATTAAAAAAATAGCTACTTCTGCAAGGCAATTTTATCTTTATATTTATATCAATTTATTTGTAATACTAATTATATTTGTATAACTTTCTTATATACTTATAGTTTTTGAAAGAATATTATTC
The DNA here is from genome assembly GCA_910591965.1 of Dentiscutata erythropus. Lineage (NCBI taxonomy): Eukaryota > Fungi > Glomeromycota > Glomeromycetes > Diversisporales > Gigasporaceae > Dentiscutata > Dentiscutata erythropus. Next base: position 7,372 of record CAJVPY010005820.1, read on the forward strand.
AATTTTGATTAGGCTTTAAAAAAATTTTTATAAATTAACTTGAAATTAATTAAGAAGTTTATTCTGATAAGTTTGTTTTGTTATAAACTTAATTAAAAAATTTTCTTCTTATACAATTTATCCAATCTTTAGTAAATAATTATAAAATATAATTATAAAGTAAATTAAAAAATAGATATATTAAATTTAGTTTAAATTATTTATTATTTTATAATTATAAAAGAGTAGTTCTAATAGTATATAAAATTACAATTCTCTTATATAATAAAATAAAGGGTTTACTATATTGATTAAAAAATTTACTATAGTCAACTCTCTCTAAGTGCAAGTCAATATATCAGCAAAATATTTTGTATTTAAAGAGAACTTGCACTTAAAGAAAACTAAATTAATATATAATTAATTTTCTCTAAATGCAAATTTATAATTTAAAAAAAATATCCTGCATTTAAAAAAAAACTTTAATTAAATAAGTCAATTTAATTGGTTCATAAAATAACTTGCAATTAGAAAAAATAATTTTATATATGCTGGCTAAAAAAATCTTGCACTTAGAGAATAAAGAACTTGTATTTATATTATAAGTCCCAATATGAAACTAGACTATTTGATTGCATTTAGAGAAAAGTTGTATTTAGAAAATATGTATTTAGAGAGAGTTGACTGTATTGAGAAATTTGTAAACTTTCAAATATATTACAAATTAAAATAAATGTTTATATAATTCAGTTATTTTTAAAAATTACTGTATTAAATATAAATTAATGTTAAAATATAAAATAGATTATACAAAATGTTGAATAAACTCAAAAAACTTTAAAAATTATAAACATATTTATAATAAACACTATAATATATACAATAATTTTAGAATTTGAAATAAATTTGGGATTTGGGATGATTTTGGGATTTGGAATGATTTTGGAATTTGGGACATATATAAAAGGTAAATACTATTTGGGCATTTGGCACTTTCAATATTAAAATCCCAAATAGGTTTTAACTATTTGGGATTTGAAATTTTATCCTAGACTACTAATTTGGGCAGCAAGTATACCTACAAGTTACACTTTTTGAATATTAACTTTTAATAAAAATATCTTAAAATAGGCAATTTAATACCTACTGTTCTTAATATTATTTGAATCATCTCATTAAGATAATTCAAATAATATTAAAAGTATAGGTTTTAGATTGCCTGATTTAATAATATTTTTATTAAAAGTAAATATACAAAAAGTACAACTTGTAGGTTTCTCTTGGTGGCACTCATATGTTTCTGCAGATTTTTAGAACATCAACTTAGGCTGTTCTCATGCATCAAATCAATTGATCAGATAATAATCCTGATGATGCTCAAGCACCACAATTGATGATGCTATTTATAGAATTAAATGCTTGTGTATACTTTTTCTGTTTTTTGTAATATTTTTGCTTACTATCTTTAAAAAAATTTCTTTACAATCAATAGTTAAAGTTTTAACTTTAGTTACGTTGGCTCTCCCTTTTAGTTATTTTAACAATTTAAATTTCTTTACTATCTATCAAATATGGAAAAACATCTATCCTAACCTTTTAGTTTTAGGTCCTTATTGAGAAGATTTAAAATTAAAATGAGTGAAAAATGGAAAACAGTATTCATTATGGTTTGGTTAAACATTAAAAGATTGTTATATTTATATTAATTTATCGTTTTAAAAGCTTCAAAACATTTAAAATAAAGTGACCATCTTTTTACATCAGTTAGAATTTCTTGGGAATTAATTGTTTGTTATGTTTAATATATAAATTATGTAAAAATAATGCTTGAGCAACCTTTATTAATAGTAAATTTTTGAAGAAAAAAGGTAGTTTGCACCTCGCTTAATTGTTTATCGAAATGGTAACTCATTTGGTTAATTTATTTAATTTTCCAACTATTAAAAGAATAGCTTCCGATCCATTGAGTGAAGTACTTGAGAACACCCTTACTCAGTATAGCAATAATATTAAATTTTCATCTGTATGTTTATTCAATATACTTTGCATAATTAATTTGTACAAAAGAACATTCTTGTTGACCAATAAACCATGACAAGAAATATTAAAAAAACTCACAGCGCATGGGCAGGCGTAGAACTTGTTATTTTAATAGTTTAGGGTTTGATAAAGTTTCAGATAGGTTATGGAGGTTTCGGCTAGGTTTCAGAATTTCAGATGAGATTTCAGAACCTATAATCCGAAATCTGAAACTTTCGGATTTGGCCAAAAAGGTTTTGGGATCCAACTCTAACTCAGCTGCTACAGACTAGAGTTGCAGGTAAAACAAATCTTCAATAATGCACCGATGGTGCACCAGGTGAAACTGGCGAAACTGGTGCACCAATGATAAAACTAGAATTATAAATTAAGCAAATTTTCAATGGTGCACTAGGTGAAACCAGTGAAATTAATTAGTTTCACCTGCAACTCTACTACAGACCACAGTTCGCAAAGATAAATAAACAAAGATATATGCATAGTTAGAAATCGAATCGATAGTATTTAACCTGATGATTCAACAACACCATAGCACCAAGAAACACATATTTCAATTATAGGTGTGGAAATATGGCTGAAACACACAACTCAAGCAACCATAGTATTAGTACAAACCCACAATAGTTTGCGGACCAATGAGCAGAAGCCTAGCAACTATGAAATATGTGGCTCATGAAAGTAGTCGATCAGAGACTCTCACAGCTGGAGTGAACGAACTCACACAACGATCTTAAAAGAATGGCAAGAGAACATAAGTTAAGAAGGCCATTCACTTTCACAAACTACCCAGTAGAACGACAAGCAGAGGGCAATAGAAAGAAAAAAAATCATAATAAATAAATAAATAATAATGATAATTACCCATGTTAACTGACACTAAAAAAATATAAAAACTTATTGAATCACTTAAGTGTATTGCCGGAACATAAGTCACAATAGAAATCTTGATTATACTGCAGCAAATTAACTCGTCCTTTAACCTCTTACTGTGGTCACTATATAGCGAATGATTCTGTAACAGAATTTTTTAGCAGTAATTCACAATAGAAACAACAATAATTCCAACACATACTAACTCAGACTCACATTTATTCTAAATGGCAGTAGAATAGCGATCATGACAAATATAATCAATTCACAATAGAAATTATAATAATTTCAGTACCAACCTTAACCACATGCTGTATTTGCTAAGTAGCAATATTCAGTAGAATGACATATGATTTTTACGGTATTTTATGAAAGGCCCAAGGCAAACCAACTCAATTTTAACAAATACTGTAATGATGAAAATCACAATGATTTAAATGCAAACTGACTAAATGTAACCACGTACTGTGACCACTAGAATAGTGACTATATACTAAGTAGATCAGATAATTCCAAACTAACACATTATAACTATATAATGCAGTCACTGAAATAGCAAATCACGATAATGAGAGGTCTTCAGAATAGCAAGCCTAGAGATGGGAAAAATGCGCATTTTGAACCATGTTTTGTGCACTATGCACACTATGCGCATGATGCGCATGATTGGGCTCAGCATGGTAAAATTACATCATATATTCATACGGTTGTTAGCTTACATATAAGTTTCTATAACTTATATTATAACTTAGCTAACCCACTGTAAATTATATGAGCTTTATACAAGTTACTGTAAGTTACTGTAATTAACATGTAAGTTACTATAACTTACACTA
>CAJVPY010005821.1:0-11096 GCA_910591965.1 Dentiscutata erythropus
GTAATTGCATATAAAACACCGTTTCAAATCCTAATAAAAGCTTTCAGGCCAAAGAGGTCTCCTTAACCAATAAAAAATTAAAAAAATATAAAGCTTTATCTTAATATTAATTCACTTTCTAACCAACTCCAGATAATTTTATTGTCTGTTCTAATTCATATATAAAAACCTGTATCTCAAGCCACCTGTTATCATAAATAAAGTTTCCAAGCTAAGTACTGTAAAGTAGTGTCTTTTTTTTTTTTTTTTTATATAAAAATTTGGCAGTCCTGCCTTTACTTTATTAGGCTTTGTAATAATTATCTAAACTATTAAAATTTTCTGAAAAGCTATTCTCCCCAGTATCTAAATTACAAGTGGAGACTTACCTAGTTGCTCATTAAGTACCTATGTGCAACCTGTTATAACCTGCTATAGTAAGAATTGCCTCTGTATTATCTTATCCTGCAATTGGCTTCGATAATATGTCAATAGCTAGTTTTTACCGCCTGTCAAGACTATATATCAATTTTCCACCAATCTGAACGTTGTCCTTCTAAAATCCACCTTGTCACTTTCTTATTGGTTTTTGCTAGAACTAACAACTATCTTTTATTCTTATTCTCATCTTTCTTTCTTTTACTAATATATCTATTTGGTGGTTCCTTCTTTTTCTTCTTTTTTGTCTTTTCATGGAATCTTCTTTTATCTTTTGGCACGATTCCAATTTCCTTCTCTCATTCATGTACTAGTTTGCATCTTGCAACCCAAATTCTTCATAGACTTCCTTCATCCAATTCTTCCAAAGTCTTCCTAAAAATCGTTTTGTTTAGTTGTTCAAGTTGAAAAGAGATCTCAACTTATCAAAAGCTTCTTTTGTGATAAGTCTCTAATCCACCTTTCTCTTTTACACATTTCATCAACTTGAGATCCTTTTCCCAACATTATTAGGACTTTTTTAATTTCCTCCAAGCTCTCTACATCTTCTAATTTATACAGGGTTGCTTCTACTACTTGCTCCTCTATAACACAAAGTAAGTTCAAAGATGACTCACAGCTTACCAAGTGTTCTACATTTTCTTTCTTTTTTTTATATATGACACATTTGTCCATCTTATAAGTTTTGGGCCTTCTTTGATTGAGTTTCTCAAACACTGGAAGCATATTAATTATATACTTTATTTCAAAGAGCTGTAGTGTATTTGACTTGAAGGTGTGGTTTCATTGCTTGGTTCTGCTTCTTATTATATTGTGCAAGATAGTCCATGATTGAGTATATTTTCTTTCTTGATGTGTTTCATTATATGTATTGTGTGCAAAAATTCACTTTGCCTTAACTAATACTCCCTCTATCATTTTGACAAAAGAACAGATCGGCTTTTTGACTAATTCACCTTTCCATATGTATCTTATCTTATGATCTTTTGTATATAGTGGTTCTGGAGTTAGATACTCTGTTGACTTAGCACCTTCTTTCGCTTTCAAATCTGCTAGCTCATTAAAAATATCTTCTGAGTGACTCTTAATCTTGATAAGGCATATACTTAACTCCTTTGTCTTAATTAGCTCTATGATTGTTGTTAACAAACCACTATTCTTAGTCTTAAGCTAAGGTCTTATCTTATTTGTTTTTAAGCCCTTTTTGATTGCTAAGATTGCTACCTTACTATCTATTCTTATCTTCACACTTCACACTTCTTTCACAGGATATGGTTAAAGGATTGCCACCATCTCTGCTCTTGTAAATAAGAACCATTTCTTCATTGCATATGAAATGTGGTGCACTATATACTCCATTTCTGTAATTTGGATTGTCCCACAACCTATTACCAAGTTTTCTTCACACTCTACAGATCCAAGTGAGCCATCTGTATAAAAAAATAAACTATTTAATTCTCTATTTTGTTCTAAACTCTATTATTTTACTCCTAATTACAGTACTTTAACTATTCTATTGATTAAAACTATTTCTTAACATTCAACCTCTATTCCTATATTAATCTCCTCTTTTATTTTTTTTAACTCTTTTGCCTTAACCAAACATTTTTTTTCATTTTTTCCAAACACTTTTTCTATATATTGTTTCCCAAAAATCATCTTTGCATCTTTTTTTGTTCTCTGAACTATGTTTGAGATATCTCCAAGTTTTCTATATTTGACCATATGTATTTCAATTGTCTTGTTGATTTCTAGGAACTGCTGCACTTCATTTTCCTGTCAGTTTATTGTTTCTTTATATTTTTCCTGGAGTCTTCTAGGCCCAGGCCACTTGCTTTTATCTCCAAATAAGCTATTTTTAAACACTCAAAGACACATGCAATCTCTTCATTATTTGCTATTTGTATGAGGTCTAAATTCCAGCTTTTTGTAACCTCATTTTCTTCTATAATGAAACCCAAAGTAAGTGCTTGTTGCAGAATGCTTATCTCTAAATTACAACCTTTTATCTCTCTCTTTTCTAATATAGTTTGATTTGTTAAGATGCATTTTGTTGATTCTGCTCTTAGCTAACCTTGCTTGAGCCTTCTTGTTATCAATTCTTTAAAAGATTTGGTGTATTTAGTCTAACTAGTAGCTCTGATATATGATGCTCCATATGTCTATTTCAAAGACTTTTGAGGGCTGTTGTCTCTGGATGTTTTGTTATTATATTGGCTGTTGTGAAAGGCATCGACATTTTCCATTTGATCAAGTGGATTATTAGCTGATATATTCTCTCATATTGTGCCTTGGTCAAGCATGAAATCATTAGCCTATACTCCAGGGTTGATATAAGAATTGCATTGTTTATGTATATAATTTAACTAAAAGATATTTGTTTGTGCTTTAGTAGACCTGTGATCTTGCCTACTATGCTTCTTGCTTTGAAGATGTCTGACCTCTTCTGATTTTTGATTGACATCCAAACCCCTAAAAATCTTGTGGTTTTTTTGGAATCTTTTGCTATAATTTTGGTCCTTGGATTGCCTATCCAGATTGAAAGATCTTTCACATGATTTCTTTTACCCGATTTCAAAACTACAAGCTCAGTTTTGTTCAGATTTATTTCAATGTCATTTAAATTGTAAAATTCTTGTACAATATCAATTGTACTCTGCATACTTTCTTGACTATCTGTCAACCAGGTTGTATCATCTGCATATAACAGTACACTAACTCTGATATTGTTATTTCATGATTTCATGAAAGGTTCTGTGTTTTGCATTTTGTATTCAAGTTTGGCTCCTTGTACTCTACATAACAAAGGATCGTAAAAAATCCTAGGTGAAAAGTACCTCCTCTTGATCTATACCATCCCCTGCTTTTATAAAATCTGTATTTTTATACTCTGTCATAATGCTAAGCTGTCTGTTCTCATATAACTTTAATATAATCTCAATTATTTTTTTTGGGAGTTTAATTCTTTCTAAAGCTTTCTTTAGTAAGACCATACTAACTAAATTAAAGGCTTTTTTCATATCTTGAAATGTAACCCATAGCTCTCTTTTCTTTTTTATAGCTTCTATTATATTGTTCATTACATGTATAGAGGTTGATATACTTTTTCCAGACAGGCCTCCCTTCATTATACTATTTTTGCTTAGAATTTTATCTAATCTTAATTGAAGTATTCATGTTGTTACCATGCTATAGCCTTCTTGGTATTGTTATAGCAAAGTAACAAGGTCACCCGGTGCAGTGATATACTTTATGAATATACATGGGGTGGAAGTGAAGTGTATACTTTTACTTCACAGCAGGAGGCAAATGGTTCAAGATAATAACAGTTTATAGAAACAATAATATTTATTAACAACAGGTTCATGGTAATATTCTTTATAATAGAGATAATCTAAAGAGAGAATATTATACTATACAAATATAAGAAGGGTAATAAGAGTAGTTGGGTAAGGCTAGATTCTATGAGAGGATAGGGAACTCTAACTTGAGCAGAAGGGCAAAAGGCTCCCTTTTTGTAACTTTTCTACACATAGGAGATGTAACGGTATAATTGCAAAACTGTATAAAAAGTACTAGGAGGTACTCGTGCAAAGGTACTGAGAGGTACTGTATGAAGGTACCGAGAGGTACCCATGTGGAGGTACTGAGAGGTACTTGTGTGAAGGTACTGACAGGTACTTGTGTGCAGGTACTTGTGTACAGGTACTGAGAGGTACTCGTGTGCAAGTACTGAGAGGTACTTGTGTGCAGGTACTGAGAAGTACTTGTGTGCAGGTACTGAGAGGTACTCATATGCAGGTACTGAGAGGTACTTGTATAGTATTACTGTGCCCTAATTCTCTAGCCAATAATGTCTCTAAAACTACTATAATAAATATTAATATAAAATATAATAATAACTAATACTAAATAAATATAACTAATATAATAATAATATATTTATAAAATATAATCTATCCTATGTTATGCTAACGTTACATTGTGTTACAACCTACTTTGTAACAATATTAGAACTTTTTTACATGTTTCTAATAATACTATAGGTCTCATGTTGCTTAGGTTGTACTTCCAGGAGCTATTATTTGGGATTAAATATATTTGCCCAAGTTTCCATTTGTCTGGAATTTTGCTTTGTTTGAGAATCGCATTCATCAACTCTAATATTCTTTTAATCACTTTGAGTGATAATTTCTTAAAAAGAATGTATCTGATATTCGAAAGCCCAGATGCTATATCATTTCTAGTTTTGCTCAAAGCTTGTTTCCATTCTTCTAGTGTGAAAGGAGCTGTAATCCCTATATATACTCCAGTGTCAATTTCTTTTTTTGGCTTATATTCTTCCTTTCACTCCGCTTTGATCTCTTTAAACTTTTGGTTTCTTCTTCTGAATTGTTCTTTGAAATGGGAAATTACTTGTTGTTTTACACCATCTTCATCATTAATTAATTCTAGGTTATGGACTCTAGAATTTTCTCCTACCAGTGCTCTGTCAATTTTAATCTCATTGTATGGTTTATTTAGAAGGCTTTGGAGCATTCTTTTTTTGTTTTTTTCTATCACGCCAAATCTCAGTTCAATTCTTTCATGAATTTCTCTTTCCTTTTTTTTACTCTCTTCTTTGCCTGCTTTCTTTCTCAGGATTTTGTCCTAGTTTTTTTAATTCTACTAGTTGGATTTGATTTTACCACTCTGGCAAATATGCAATCTGTATCTGATATAGCTGGTTTATTTCATCAATTCTCTTGTTTAGACTTTTTCTCTCATTAAGGTTAATTTTTTTCTCCAGGCTTCTCTTGCTTCTCTATATATTTCTGACTTTGGAACTGATTTTCTTTCTTGTGCTTCAGTTTTCTTGACATTAATCCAGGGTATATGTTCTAATATTGCACTCATTATTGAGCCACTAATTTTGTCTCATTCATTGTTAATGTCTATAGGTGTGGCATATGGGGTTTTGCAATTTTAGCTTGTTTTTTTGCACAAAGGGAGTACTCTACCCACAAGCTATAAGCTTTCTAGTCTTCTGGTACTGCCTTATAATATAGAAAGACTTTTCTGGTTGGTTTTTCTTGCTTTCTTCTGCTAAGTTTACCCTATTCAAGTATTTTACTCAAATCTAATTTTGCATATACCATTTTGTAATCACTATCTGTTATTAAATCAATGTCTTTAATTGAAGCTTCGTTTAAAAAAAAATGCTTAACTCTTCTCCAATCCATATATAGTTAATTCTTGAAACCACTTTATCATTTTGCTATTTCGTGTGAGTTCAAATATCTAAAAGAATCTATTATCTCTCTATTTCTAAGCCATTCTAAAAGAGTTTTCCCTAAACTCCGATTTTTGCTACTTTGTCTAATCTTGTATTACTTACTGCATTAAAATCTCCGAGTATGCATGCATATATGTTGTCTTGTTCTTGCATATTTCTTGTGTTGCACTTCTTTGTTAATTTTTTTATCTGCTAGTGGCAGATAAATTACCCATATCTGTAAAATCACTTTTTTGAAGAAGAACTCTAGTTTTAATACATATAAATTGTATTTTCTATTTTTTACTAATTAGTGCCTCTACTCGAGCCTTTTACTTTATCTAATTCTTTTGTTGACCAAAAGCCTAAATGCCCTCATGTTCCACGTCTAACCATTTACCTTCTGTCTTATTTATATTAGTCTTTGCAATCCTGATAATGTCTAAACTCTCTTCTTTTCCTAAAAATCACTAAATTCTTTAATTTCTGCCTATTTGTCTTTAGACTATTGATATTGTAAAAATCTATCTAAGCCACTCAAAGTTGTTATTACTTATTGAGTTCTCACATTGTTTGTGTATTTTGGGCTCTCTTAAAACAGGAGGGTTTCTGTCTCACTCATATTTATTGCTTTGCCCCTGGTACCTCAGAAGCATATCGCAATTATTTGTTCCATCGTTTTAAACTTTGTTTCATGTCTGCAAGGATTTTATCTAATCTAAATTCTTCTTGTGTTGTAGGTTTTTTTTCTTTTCTATTAGCAATTGGTAGACTGTTTGAACCTGATGCATATTCTGATATCTGTGATAACTTTATATAATTTATATTAGATAGGGCTTTCTAGTATTACTTCTGACATACAAGCTATTTCTTTTTCTCTCTGCGAGAACTCTATTGGTGTTTATGCTATTTTTGGGCCTCTAATTTCTATTTTCTTGATACTTTCGTGTATAGTATACACTGCCATCTGTGTTTCTTTTTGTATCTTCTTTTCTTTCTTGATTTTTTTATTTTTATAGAAGCCAATTCCCCAAATCTAAAATTTTCATCTTATTTCAATCTAGTATTATAGTAATATGGAGTTGTTGATTTTGCTTTTTGCAGATCTGGCAATGATGCAAAATATATGAAAGCTGCTTTTCTCTGATTGCCATGTCTATTAGTCAGAATGTATACCATTTTTGCTTTAAGGTTATTAAGTTGACAAAGTAGTGTTTCATCACATGCATTATGTGGTACTCCTCTTAATATGAGTTTGAATTCGTTCCCAAGCCCCAATTCTTTTATATTAAATCTGTCACTTGTTACTCTTGCTGTTTTTCCAGCATTTTGAAGGCTACACCTTTTTTCTTGCATCTTCTTGTATTTCCTAATTTTGCTGATATAGGTAAATTCCAAATAGTTAAAGTCAACTTATTGCCGATCACTTTTTTTCTAGAATCTACAAATTCTTCTCTTGATGAAATCTCCTGCTTTGCATCATTATTGGGTGCTTATATAGACTTGTAAATATCTTCACTTCTATTTAATGAGAGACTATTTTCTACTTTGTTTTCTTTTTTATTTAGTTTTTCTTTTTTCTTAACTATGCTCTAACTTCTTGTGTCACATGGTCTTCTTGTCCAAATTCAGTATATAATGTTGCTTTAGTTTCTGTGCCCTCAGTTTTATCATTCTTTAGTATTTCAATTTCACTTTTATTCAGATTTATTTCCACTAGTCTTGTTAATACTGCTTCTTCTTTTTTCCTAGAAATTAAGTCTTCCTTGTTATCTGCATTGATGTTTCCTCTTTAAGTTTTCTTCTTGGATGCTTGTTTCTTTTTCTTGTATATCAAGCTCCATTTTTGTTGAGGTACATAACATTTCTAATTTTTTCCTTACTTTTATACTCATTGTAATCTCAACTACTTTGCCAATAAGCACCTGTTCTTCAATCAATAATTTTTTATTTAGATTGACTTTACATAGAGCCTATTTATGAATTTCTAATGCACTGCGAATTGTTGTTATAAATAAATTCTGGGTCTTTATACCCTAGATATCTTGCTACATCTCAATTTATATTTAATATAAATTTACTTTGCTCTGCATCAGTGTATAAAATTCATGTGCACAATTTTATTTTAGTGTGCACAATTTTTTAAATTGGATGTGCACATGTATACAAGGATTTTTTTCTAATTAATATATAAGTTGTGTACAATTTTATATAAAAATTCTTTCCTATATGCACATGTACACAATAATTTTTTTTCAGATATTATATACTGCTCTGCATACTTGTTATATTTGTGTTAAGAGTATGTTGTATAATTTTCTCCTTGAAGTTTCTAGAATAAACATATATCTTATTTGTAAATAAACATGTTATTGTGTACATGTAATTGTTTGTTTTGTTTATTCTCAAAAATGTTTGGTTTGTTGCTTGATTTTCTAGCAGTATTAGTTTATAAATACAAATTCTCCAGAATTCTAAAAAATTTTTAAAATTTTTCTAAAAATTTCAATTTTTCTAAGTGTTATGAGCTCTGGTTGTTAAAGAGCAAAATAACTATAGTTGATTTTCCTTACTCTATCTTTTTCCTTAAGGCTACTTTAGTTGTTAATTTAGTACTGTAGTGACTTTTTTGCAAAGTTTCTTTAGCTCTGAAATTGGGTACAGTGATCAATGGGAAGAGTTATTTTTTGTTGATACATAACTGTGAAGTAGTATCATGTCTATCTGTAAACAAATACATGATTGCAATTTACTGGACTATCCAAATTTGGTAATTTTGAAAGACCAGTAGAAAAGTGAAAGTAAATAAGAAAAGAGCTACTTGATCAAATAAAAAAGTGTAGTTTGAGAAAAACAAGTTCTTTACTGTTCCTCAGTTATTTTGCAATAAAAAACTTCATCAATGGAGAAACTCTTTAATCCCAACCAAAATTTTTGGCTTGCATATTGAATATAAAAAAGTCCTCTTATAAAAAAAGATTAATTTTTATAAAAACCACTCTATTGTCTACCTACTACAGGTCTTGTAGTATTCAAACTAGACTTTTTTTTATAGAAAATTTTGGTCCAGAAAAAGTGTTTGATTTTTTAAATATTTTAAATTTTAATAAAAATAAATCAAATATAACAATTTTAAGTGGATGAGTGGGTCTACTGAAGTGTCAGGTGTAATTCTGGCCGGAATTATCAAGTTCTAATCAAAATTAAAAAAAAACTTTTTAGCCTAAATTGTAAATTTGATAATGAACTTTGATAATAAATAACTTTTGTTTTACCAATTTAATTTTGATAATTTAACTACCAAAATAATTTCTACAGAGTGAGGATTCCAATAAGCCCAAAATCATCAAAATTCAATTACAGAATCCTGAAATCTATCATTAGAAAATTTTGAATATAGATAAATAGTGATTACTATCAAATATTTGATAACTATTGATAATTCTTATTGATAGTTACTGGTAGATAATTATTAACAATAATTACTATTATTGAATTTTGATAGTTAACTCTTAGCAATTGTTCTTAATAAATTTTCTATTAATAATAATCGATTAGATAATTGATTTAAATTAATTAAATAATACCTAATTAATTATTATTAATAGAAAAATTTATCAAAACAATTTAAAGTTGGCTATTGAAATATAACAGTTAATGATTTAACAATTAATAATTTAAATTGATAATAGTAATTATTGTTAATAATCACTCCTACTGGTAACTATCAATAAGAATTATCAATAGTTATCAAATATTTGATAGTAATTGCTACTTATTTATATATATATATTATTTTTTCACTTTGATAACCTTGCTTAACTATCTAATTTACATATTAGGCAAATACCAGCTGCTATAAAGTTCCCAAGTTGCCAACAAGCTCCACATACAGTGCTACCTATATTTAAAAACCTGCTATAGCTTGGTATTTAGCTACCTATATTTGAACCGATTACATCTTGCCTTCCTTCTAGACTTATTCTATCAATGTGTCCAATTTACAAAAGAAAGACTTTTTTTAAGAGCCGATCCCTTCTTTCAAACTTATCTCACCTAAAATTTTGGTAATATCTTCCCGAACTCAATCCACTTAGATTCCATACATAAGACTAATATATCATATTTTACTGAAAATAAGCACCCCTTTTTTGCATGTAATGCTAGCCAAGGTGGTTATAATTTAGGCCAAATTTTGTATAATGCAGGTCAGAGGTGCTTATTTTCGGGGTGCTTATTATTAGTAAAATACAGTATATGCCAGAATTATAAAGAAAAATACATTTAAAAAAAATCTCTAAAAGCTCCTTTAAATTTGCGAATCTAACTAATTAACTCTTTCCAAACAATTTTTGTAAAAACAGTAACTAGTAAGTAATGGAGAGCATAAAACTGGAATCCATAAGTCGGCAGTTGTTATTTAGAGGTAGTTCTCATACGCTACTTGCTAACTTCTTTAGAGTTTATCACTCACCGCTAGCACGGCACTTGTCGTTTAGAAGTAGTTCTTATACGCTACTTGTCGACAAGTTTAGAGTTTATCACTAAAAAGGGTTACTAGTCGTCGGTTCTTTCAAGGATAAAATACTTTCTTTTCTTTGGGTGCTAGTGGTCCTTCCTTTAAGTCTCTCTTGGTCCTGTTGGTCTTCTCCAAAATTTTTGACAAAAGTGGGCGATTTAGCTTACCCCCTCTAAAAGATCGGCATTGTTTACCTTCCAAATTCGGACATACCCAGGAATGCAACCACATGCCTTGTTTATCGGTAGATACGATATGCGACGTAGTCTATAGATACGGAACCTCCACGTGACTGGGATCAGGTCTCTGGCATAAGAGACATCTAGAGGCGGCCGGTAGTCAGATAATAAAGGTCTTATATTATAGTCGAGATATACAAATGTTGCAGTTGTTATAAAATTTTTTCTTAAACCTAGTACGGGTTATAATAGTGTATTTCTTCTTGTTTGTTTTTTTTTATTTCATTTCTCCTATGCTATTTCTTTATAGAGGTAGTTCTTCCCTTTGTCAGCCCTTGGGCTTTTCTCTTTGTATTTCTTTTTTTTACATCTCATTGTACCCTCTTTTTTTTGTCCTTTAAAAACACCTCTTCGTTCTATTTGTCTTTTTTTTTTAGTTAGTTTCTTCATTTTGTTTTCTTGGTATTATTGGTGGTTTTGTATGAGATCATCACTTTCATTTGCTCTCAGTAAAGAAAGAAGATATGAAGGGAAAAGCTTTGATGGGATGACAAAGTTTAACTAACTTGTATACAGGTTGGTGCAACAAATCGCAGTTGGGCACGTTTATCGCGGCCAGGTGATGTTAGGCTCGCAATCGCGAGACTCCTTGTTTTTTGGTTATGAATGATATATGTATTGTTCGAGAGAGCTTAGCTCTCACCTGAAATATAGTCCCAATAAATTG
>CAJVPY010005822.1:0-11096 GCA_910591965.1 Dentiscutata erythropus
TCTTTTTGTTTGTTTGTTTTTCTTTTTGGTCATTTTCGTATTTGTTTTTTGATTTAAACTTTTCCCTCTTTTGTCTCATGCCCTTTGAGAAGAAGGAAGAATTAGAAGGGAAAAGAGGTCCTGAGGTGGAAGCTGAGCCTTGGCTATATTGTATCTTTAAATACGGTACACCATATGTGGGGTATAGTGGCCAACATTAGTGCGATAACCAAGGTTGGGCATCTTTAAAAGACAGCCGGCTTTTAGTTTAATTCTCTATTAAGTAGCTTGGTTCTGTATTAAGCATTATACATTTAATAAAATTTTAGTACGTGGTTATCAAAGAGAAAAAAAAAAAAAAAAGTATATTTATTTGAATATCTATAAACAAAATAAGCTTTTTTATTTAATCAACTACCAACAATAGGTAAACATGTTACCAATTTTGATTTTTTTCTGATTGAACTTTATAAATTGGGCATTCTAGTAAACTATAAACTTGATTGGTTTTTTCAAACCAATCAATTATAATAAATAGATAAAAATATCTATTATTGCTTTTATGATGAAAAATTGCTCTCAGTATAGCATAGCTTTTTTTTCTTCTTCTTGAATAGTTATAACATTACCAATATGTAGTGAATACTTTTCAATAATATTATAACTATTCTCCACCAGATATGTTATGTCTTTATAAAGCTTAGTCCTGTATTAATAAGAGCTTCTATATACTCAAAATCACAGTATGAAATGTATAACTCTGATCTAAATTTTTTCAAGGTCTTGTAAATGAATTCTTTTTTTTAATTTAATATTAAATATATGTTTAATTTGTAAATATACTAAATAAGCAATATATATATTAGTACGTACATTCATATTAAAAATAATACTATATATGGGTAGCCGTCAATAGAAATCTAACTTTCATAGCTCATATCTCAATGAATTTTAAAGATATCTTGATAGTTTAATATTTAAAAGAAAGCTTCTAGTCTAAGCTTTCTCTTGAATATTAAACTATCAAAATAGCTTTAAAATTTATCGAAATATAAGCTGTGAAAGTTAGATTTTTATTGATGGCTACCCATATAGTTATTGTATATTAAAAACCTAATAATGTATTACTGAAATAATTAGAATGGTAATAACAAGAAAAAAAATAGCAAATAATAATAACCTCAATATTAATATTTTCATGATTTAATTGTATAATATTATTAGTTTTGGTAATAAACCAATCACTAAATAATTTTTTAAAATCTTGTAAAATATTAATAAAGCCTTGATTAAATGGGGGTGAGTTAATAGAAAAGGAACAAATCAGTTTTAGTAAAATTATTTTAATTTTTATATTAAAATATTTCAATAACTATTTAATTAAATTTGCTAAAAATTTTTTTATTTTAATCTTGAGATTATTTAAAATTAAAATAAAAAAATTTTTATTAATGCTAATAAAATAATTGCCAAAATATTTAAGCTTAAAGTCAAGAAAACATTTACTTGGAAAAAATTTGTCTTTTTTCTATTGACTCACTCCCAAATTTTGAGATTTTGATATCAACACTATCATCAATAGCAAATAATATAGTATATTATTTCAACAAATTTAGTTTAATATTCTTGCAATTTGTTTGTAATACTAGGTTTTAAAAATTTAGTGAACTATTTTTTTAGTACCAACTGAAATATTTACAAGGTTGCCATATATATATATATATAATAGTAAATAATTATTTATATAAATATTGAGAAAATTCTTAAATTTAGCAAAAATCTAACAAAAAATTATATTAACAGACTTATTATAAATTATATATATATAATAATAATAATAATATAAATAAATAATAATTATTTGAGTTAATATTTGACTTTCTGTCTCTAATTATTTTTGAAGATTTTTATAATTATCTGTTGAATATGATTTTTTAAATACTAATTGTGCTGATTTTGCAACTAAAACCCAATATTTAATTAAAGATTTAAAACCAAATCAGTATGATTAGCATTTATTCATTGCTAAATATTTGTTAATTCAGCACTTTTAATATACCAAGTTTTTAAAAATCGGTTAAGAATAAATGATATAACCATTGCTAAATAAAAGTAGTCAGATATCATAAAACTTTCATAGTGACTAATTGAATTAGGCAAATATTCCTAGTGTATTAAATATTCAAAATTTTTTAAAGTTTCAATAAATTTTTTTTAACCTTCTAGTAAAAATAAATTAACTATTAATTTTAAAAGCCTTATTATTTTTCCAGCAGTTGTATGATAGATGTTTTGAGATGTTTGAAGATGCCGATTCCATATTAGTTGACTTAATATTAGAATACTATTGCACAGCCCATATTTAGTTGCAACTAATTTACGCTTTTGTATAGATTTGGCTAATGCAATTTTATGAAATTGGCTATTGGTGATATCTGATATTTTTAAAATCCAAATTGTTATTTGTAAAATGTTCTTTAGAGACTTGACAAGTTCAACATTTCTTATTTGCACTATGCCTTTTAACACCAGCAAAATCATTTACTTGCAAAAAATTTGCTATAACTACTCCTAGACTAGCAATAATCCAGTACTAGATATTTATTATTTGACCACTTTTTAGAAACTTTATTTCTATAATAAATGGTCTAATAAATTCATTAAATAATCTACCAAAGAGCACAAATCCTAATACAAAATGATTTCTTAACTGCTGCTTTAAAGATATTGGCATGTTGCCAAATTGTATATAAATACCACCAAGTGAATAATATATATTCCGATAAGTTCCAAAATCATTATAATAAAGATTCAGAAATAGTTTGAGAACTTGTATATTTTCACTTGGTAGTAAAGAAATTGTTGTATATTTAGAAAGATGCTGATATTCCAATAAGATATTTTGAATCTTCCAATGGCCTTTAAACTTATAGATAATCTCATTTATATAATAAAAATAATATTTTTTGTTATTAGATAAGATAGTAACATTTGCATGCTCAATGACTTCTTGCTTGTTGACTAAGTTATTAATAACTTGGTCAACTAGCTATACCTCTTCTAATTGAGAACTAACTTAATAGTTGCTACTTTGAATATTTTTTAGAAGTTCATCAAATTTAATAATTTTTTAGATTTTTAGTTTTAAAATTTTATTTACTAAAACTATAGCTCGAATTTATCTCAATCTTATATCATTTTCTTCATTTTCTTGATAATAAATAAAATCACCAGCATTATAAATTTCCAAAAAAGTAATAAAATAAAATTAAATTAAAAAAATAAATATCATAAATAAAATAAAAATCAAATAATAAATATTAATAATAACTTATCATTATTAATAGTTAATGATTTTTGACTATATAATGAAGATTCAGACTATAAATTACTATATCAGTATTCTGATTTACAAGTAACTTCTTGACCAGGTCCATTTCAAATTATATCTTTAATTGACAAATAATAGCATTTCTTAATTTTGTTAGACTTTGATGAAGTTTTCATAGTTAAAATACTAATAGGTTTTGAATATATTGGTATAAGAGGAAGTCTTTGTCTTCAACATCTAAAGAACCAAATATTCTTAACCACATAATTAATATTGAATTGGGGATAATAAAGTATTTTAACAAGTTCATCATATATATTAGTAGCTAAAGTTTTTTTAAAATAATTAATATTTTAAATTAAAAGAGTAAGTTTTAAAAATTTACATACAAATTTAAATTAAATAATACAATACTATTCTTTTGTATCTAACTAAACATTAATGCATATAGTAGTATTTTCAAAATATGGTAAAAAATCATCAATATTTTGTGAAATTTATCTGAATCTAAAGCTTTATTAGCAATATCATCAAAAAATTTATTTTCAACCGATGTTGATAAACTATCACTACTTAATTCATTGCAAGAATTAATGCTAGAATTTTTAGAAATAAATTCAAAGAATTTTTATTTTTATCTAATTTTTCTAAAAAATATATAGCAGGTTCATTATAGTAACTAATATCATATTCAAAAGAATATTCATTAGATTTTTTATAATACTCCATTAGTTTATCTGAAAAATATACAGTAGAAAGGTCTAAATGAATTGTAGAACTTTCTGAAGAATCTTGTGTTAAAGGTTTAGAAATATTATAAAAAAATCTTTGTCTTAATAAAAAAATTTTATTATTTTATCATTTTTTGTTCCAAAATATTACACAACATATTAATAAAACAATTATAGCAAAAGTATTTAATAAACTAAAAAGAAATAAAGCAATTTAAAAAAAAATAATTTAATAAACTAGAAAGAGAAATAAGCTATCTTTATAATTTGTTAAAAAAAAAACAATTAAGTAAAAAACATGAACTTTTATTTTTTATTTTTTATTAATAGTTAATATTTAAATTTATTTTAAATAATAATATTATTATTTATTTTAATAAGAATTAAACTTTGTCATAACTATATATTTGGTACAGTACCCTATTATATTATTTCAGACACTTTTTAAAAAGTTGTATAAAGCTAAATACGTAAAATATTAAGCTAAAAATTAAATTATAAATTTTTTAGAATATTACTAATCATAACCAGTGATGACCATCACCAGCATAATTATTATATAAAAAAAAAATCTCAAAATTGTATCCTAACCCTAAAAATATCTATGGGTAGTGACAATCACCACCGGTTATTTGTAGTAAAACTCAATTTTTTAAATTTATATCTTTTAAAGAAAAAAAGTTTGCAAAATTTTATATAGTAGTTTTTTAAAATTAAGATTATACAATTTTGTGTAATATTACACTTGTATGAAATTAGAATTTTAAAAAATTAATTATTATAATTACTATATATTAAAAATTTTTTTTTATTAAGTAAACTAAGATCCTAAAGGCACTATTATAATCCGTGCAAAGTTGGTAAAAATTATATAACAAATGCAACATTTGTATATCTCTTTTGTAAAGATAAAGCTTCACCTTGGTATTAAAATTTTCTTTCTGACCTTCTCACCGAATTTGGATGACTCTGTTGTCTGAGAACCTATATCAAGGCTCCCTTTTGCTATAATTAGAGTTTCTAGGCCGAGTCCCATGCAGTAACGCCATATTTGTCTGTAAACAAACACATGGTTGCAATCTACTAGTCCATCCGAATTTGGGAAATAAACAATGCTGATCTTTTGGAGAAGGTAAGCCAAATCCCCACTTTTTGTCAAAAAATTTTGGAAAAAAGGCAGGAAAGTGGAAAAATGATAGTAGATACCACTTGGTCAATAAAAAGGAGTACGACTTGAAAGAAGCCCGTTCTTTATTGTTCCCCAGTTGTTTTACAATCGATAGCTTCGTCGATAGTAGGCTTGAACTTCTATCACCTCCATCTATCCACCAAAATTTCGTATATGAGAGCACTATCTTCTGCTAGTTATCTTGTATACAGATACTTTTGGCTTGCATGTCGAATATATAAAGGAGTCCCCGAGATAGCAAAAAGATTAACCTTTATAAAAACTGCTCTGTTGATTCATTTCACTACAGGTTATTACTCTCCAGTATTGAAAATAGGCTTTTCTTTTTGTCAGAAAATTTGGTCCAAGTAATCGTTGGAAAAAGTTTCTGTTTTATTTTGTATGTCTTTACAATATAAACATTCAAATGAATATACAATTAATTAGCCATGATTTAGAAAATATGTACTATTTAAAAAATATTTATTATTTTACTATTATTTAATTAATATTTCAATAGTTATTGTATTATATTTGGCAATACATATCTGATATGTAAATATATATTAGAAGCATATACTGTAACAATAACTAATTATTATTGTTATTGTAAATTTGTGCAAGCAACTGTGTTACATGTTTTTTGGCTATATAACCCAGGTTAATGCAAATTTAGCTATAACAAATATACATATGTATTTTTTTTAACAGTTAAAATATATCACATAAATTTTTTTTTGATATTCTTTTTTATTATCTATTGTTTTTTTGTTTTTTTTTTAATATTATTGTTATACTTTTTTTTTTGGTCTTTATAATCTATAGTTTTAAATATTTCTTTTCTCTACAATGATGAAGCTAAATCTAAATATAACAAATAGCTACAACTAAAAAGCCAAATACAAAAGCATAAACTTGAATATAGTAAAAAAGATAGATTTGAACATGATTTCTTATAGTTCTTTTTATAATTTTAGAAATTCTTTTTACTTGCTACAGTGCATTTGATAACTCTGGTACTTTGCTTGGTTTTTTTGATATTTTCTTTATAGGTTTTTGAGATTCTATTCAATAGCTGCTCTATAAGTTTTCTGGTTTATTAATGTTCTATAGTACTTTGATATTCTTTTTATAGTTTTTTTTTTTTTAAAGTTCTTTGATATTTACACTAATATTTTCTAAAGTTTTTTTATTTTGTCAAAACTTTCTTTACAATTTTTAACAATCTTGTGATGGTTTTTTAACAATTTTTTTACAAATCATTTAATATCTTCTTTATAGTTTTTTGATATTTATACTAATATTCTCTAAAGTTTTTTTAGTTTGTCAAAACTTTTTTTATGATTTTTAACAATCTTGTGATAGTTTTTTAATGATTTTTCTACAGATTATTTAATATCTTCTTTATAGTTTTTTGATGTTTATACTAATATTCTTTAATGTTTTTTTTAGTTCACGAAACTCTTTATGATTTTTAACAATTTTGTAATAGTTTTTTAATGATTTTTCTATAGATTATTTAATATCTTCTTTATAGTTTTTTGATGTTCACACTAATATTCTCTAATGTTTTTTTAGTTTATTAAACTCTTTATGATTTTTAACGATTTTGTAATAGTTTTTTAACGATTTTTCTACAAATTATTTAATACCTTCTTTATAGTTTTTTGATGTTTATACTAATATTCTCTACTGTTTTTTTAGTTTGTCGAAACTCTTTATAATTTTTAACGATTTTGTAATAATTTTTAATGATTTTTCTACAGATTATTTAATATCTTCTTTATAGTTTTTTGATATTCATACTAATATTCTTTACCATTTTTTTAGTTCATCGAAACTCTTTACAATTTAAATAATTTTGTAATAGTTTTTAATGATTTTTCTATAGATTATTTAATATCTTTATAGTTTTTTAATATTCACACTAATATTCTTTAATGTTTTTTTAATTCATCGAAACTTTCTTTATGATTTTTAACGATCTTGTGATAGTTTTTTAATGATTTTTCTACGAATTATTTAATACTTTCTTTGAAGTTCTTTGATATTCACATTAATATTCTTTTAATATTCTTTTAGTTCGTTAAACTCTTTTTATGATTTTTAATATTTTTTAACAATTTTTTCTATGGATTATTTAATACTTTCTTTGAAGTTCTTTAACATTTACACTAATATTCTTTTAACGTTTTTTTAGTTTATCAAAATTCTTTATAGTTTTTAACAATCTTGTAGTGGTTTTTTAACGATTTTTTTACAAATTATTTAATACTTCTTTGAAGTTCTTTGACATTCACACTAATATTCTTTTAACATTTTTTTAGTTCGTTGAAACTCTTTATAATTTTTAATGATCTTGTAATAATTTTTTAATGATTTTTTTATAAATCATTTAATACTTTCTTTAGGGTAGTAACAGATATTATGTAATATTCTAGGAGGTAGGGGTTAGGCAAATTCTTATATTACACTTATATACAGTATTATATATAATATATATAATATATATATATATTTTTTTCTTTAATAACCGCATACTAAAAGGTTTATTAAATTTTTAATGCTTTATCACAAATACATGCTTAGGCAATTCAACAAGGTAATTAGACAAAGGCTAGCTGTCTACTACAGATGTCCAACTTTGGTTATCACACTGATATTAGCCACTATACCCCACATATAGTGGCCGCATTTAAAGATATAGTATAGCCTGGGCTCAGCTCCCATCTCAAGACCTCTTTTCTCTTCCAATTCTTCCTTCTTCTCAAGAGGCACAAGACAAAAGGGAAAAAGTTCAAACTAAGAAACTATAAAAACGACCAAAAAAAAAAAACAAACAAAAAAAAGAAAAAAGAAACAGATTTTGAAAAAGAAAAAACATAAAAAGAAATCTAAAACCCTAAAGACACTATTATAACCCGTGTATAGTTGGTAAAAATTATATAACAAATGCAATATTTGTATATTTTTATTGTAAAGCTTTGTCTTAACGTTAAAGTTTACTTTTCGATCCTCCCACTGACTTCGGATAGCTCCATTGCCCATTCCAATTCGTATCTCTAGCCAGGTGCTGCCGCTATCCGAGGACCCGTATCTCAAGCCACCTGCTGCTATAATTAGAGTTTTTGGGCCAAGTTCCATGAAGTAGTGCTATATCCATCTGTAAACAAACACATGGTTGCATTCTACTAGACTGTCTGAATTTGGGAAGTAAACAATGCTGATCTTTTGTAGAGGTAAGCCAAATTTCTACTTTTTGTTAAAAATTTTGAAAGAAAGACAAGGCAGCGAAAAAAGGATAATAGGAACTACTTGGTCAGAAAAAAGGAGTGTGGCTTAAAAGAAGTATATTTTTTACTATTCCCCAGTTGTTTTGCAACCAATAGCTTCGTCGACAGAAGGCTTGGACTTCTATCACCTCCACCTATCTACCAAAATTTTGTATATGCAAGCACTATCTTCTGCCAGTTATCTTGTATACAGACATCTTTGGCTTGCATGTCGAATATATAAAGGAGTCCTTAAGATAGCAAAAGGTTGATCTTTATAAAAACTGCTCTGTTGAAGTTACCTCACTACAGGTTACTACTCTCTAGTATCGAAAATATGGTTTTCTTTTTGCTAGAAAATTTGGTTCAAGTGATCATTGAGAAGAGTTGTCATGATAATGTATATAATATATATATATAATATATAATTATAGTACTATTATATATATAATAATATAAACTTAAATAACTTTTAATTCACTAGACCAATTTAAATGATTTAACTACCAAAATAATTCTTAAAGTGACAGCTTTCTAATAGATCTAAAATCATTCAATTCTGATTACAAAATCTCAAGATCGGAAGTATTTACTATATAGTAAATATAATACAAAATACTTCTGATCTTGGGATCTTGTAATCAGAATTGGATAATTTTGAATCTATTAAAAAGCTGTCATTCTAAGGATTATTTTGGTAATTAAATCATCCAAATCAGTCTGGTAAATCAAAAGTTATTCAAGTTTATATTATTATATATAAAATAGTAATATAATTATATATAATACATTATAACAAGAGGTGTGGTAATTTAGTATAGTAGTATAGTTATCACTCTCTTCAAGTAGCAGGTCTAGAGTTCAAATCCCACTAGTAACAATATTTAAAAAATAGGCTTGTGTTCAGTTGATAGCTATGCTTACTTAGCTTAAAAAATTTAACAATACAATTATTATATTAAAATAATATAATTTTAATATTATAATAATATAATTTATAAATTAAGATTTAGATAAAAACTCTTTCTGACGATCACTTGAACCATATTTTCCGAAAAAGATTTTACTACAAGAAGGACCTTACAAGCTGGCACTTGACCTAAAAATCTAGACAGTAAGATAGCACCTGTTGTTTAGAAGTAGTTCTCATACACTACTTGCTGACAGACTTAGAGTTTATTACTCACTGCATAGTCTCAGCACTTGTCATTTAGAGGCAGTTCTCATATGCTACCTGCCGACAAGCCTAGAGTTTATCACTTACTGAAAAAAAGGTTGAGCAGGTATTGGGCAGTGGGTCTTGACTATAGAAAAGAAAACTCACACTCCTTTAAATTGGTTTGAAGCCCAAGTAGTCTCTCTTTACTTCTTGTCATTTTTTCCGTCGGTCTCCAAAAAATTTTCTAAAAAATGGGGATTTGGCTTACCTCCTCCAAAAGATCGGCATTGTTTACTTACCAAACCTGGATGGACTAGTAGATAGCAACCACGTGTTTGGAAATGAATACATTGTACAGGCTCTGGATCGAGTCCCGGTTAAAAAAGGAACCCCTGGTGGCGGCACCAAGTGGTTTGAGATACGAGTACCCGAGTGATAGCACCTTTACAGAAATGTTGTGTCCTTGTCGTCATTGGCGCCGTATATGGAGAGTCAGATTCTAGTACTGCGGCAGCACTTGGTTTAAGATACGGACTAGATTATTAAAAAGATTCGGAATTGGGTCGGAGGAAATTTTAAGGTTAAGCTTAGACTTACAGTAGAGATATACAGATGTTGCATCTGGTATATAATTTTTAAATCACCTGGCATGGGTTATAATAGTGTATTCAGATCGCTTAATTTTTTCTTTTGTCTGCTTGTTTCATCTTTTTTCATTTATATTAGAATCGGTTTAGGTTCCCCTTTTTTTTTTTTCTATTTGTTTCATTTTCTTTTTTGTTTTTGTTTTCTTTTTTAAAACAATTTCTATTTTTTTTTCAGTTATGAGGGAGCTTTTAGAGAGTTTTTTTAAATGTACCTTTCCTTATAATGTTGGCATATATGTTAGTTTTATGTAGAAGTAGGAGGTAATATGTATAATCTGCTAGGATTTAAGTGGGTTGAGTTCGGGAAGATATTACCAAAATTTAAGATGGGATAACTTGAAAGAAGAAATCGGCTCTTAAAAGAAGTCTTTCTTTTATAAATTAGCATATATGTTGGCGCTATACAGAAGTAGGAGAAAATATATTTTGCCTGAACATTGGTAAAAGAAGTTTAAAAGGAAGGTAAAATATAATCGGTTTGAACTTAGATAGCTGAGTACCAAGCTATAGCAGGTTTTTAAATACAGGTAGCACCGTATGTGAAGCTTGTTGGCAAATATCAGTGCGGTAACTATACTTAGGCACTTTATAGCAACCGGGTTTATGCCTAATACGTAAATTAGATAGTAATTTTGTAAGTTACGAAAATTCCAATAAATTAGTATGAGGTTATCAAAGGAAAAAATATATATATATATATAATTTATAAATTATATGATTATTATATTATTATTATATTATTATTATATAAATTATATATTATTATTTGCATTGTTATATAGCATTGTACAACTTATTAATTTTATATA
>CAJVPY010005823.1:0-11095 GCA_910591965.1 Dentiscutata erythropus
ATGATTGTTTTGCCGACTGCGTGGGATATTAAAGACAAATCACCGTTTGTTGACATAGATTCAAATGGACTTAAAGTGAATTATACAGGTAATACGAAAATGAGAAATTTTGCAGTAATCAATATCATCATAGCTTTTTAATTTATCAAAAAACCTTTTATTTAAAGATCCTGATGACTATAAAGCTGTAATAGTTCGAGCAAATAATCCAATCCCTTCGGAGTGTGGGATATTTTACTTTGAAATTAAAATTATAAACAAAGGAAAAAATGGGTAACATTAATAATTGTTTCATAACATAAACGTTATGATTTTTTATAATCTTTTAATTCTATTTTCTTATAGAATGATCGGAATCGGATATTGTACAAAGCAAAGCAATAAAAAAATAGATAATTCAGCTTATATAAATAATATGCTCATGCCTGGTACGTAATAGCAAATTTTTAATTTATTTTCTTATTATTACAAATTAACATCTATCAAATCATTTAGGTCAGGAATATAAGGAAAATAAAGAAAATGAGCAAAATATGGAAAATGGAACATGGGGGTGTGGTTATCATGGTGACGATGGATATTCTTTTTGTTCAGGAAATGGTGGACCGTATGGTTCACCAATAACACCCGGATATACTACTGGTGATACAGTTGGATGCTATCTAAATTTTAGAAATAACATAGTATTTTATACTAAAAATGGAATCAACTTAGGTACCAGATATTTTAGAAATTAAAATTTATATTTATTAAAGCAAATAGATAGAAATTTAATAATTATAAATATTTAAGGAATTGCGTGCCATTTAAATAGCAATTACAAAGGCATTCTATATCCTTGTGTTGGATTTAGATCACAAGGCGGGTCAGTAAAAGTGAACTTCGGCAACGAAAATTTTAAATATTCTGGTAAATTTATTCAAAGGGTTTAATGTTTTTGGTTTATTTAAAATTTAATCTTATTTATATATATATTTCAATTGACAGCAATAACTAATGAAGACGTTGGTAAACGCCAATGGCGCCCCTTAGAGACACTACTAAAGAGTTTCAAAAAATCAAACAATGCATTAACATTGGAATCTCAAGAAAAGGCTTATTTTATTATGAGTGGATATGAAAATATGCTTGTTAATTTAATCGATGAATTAACAAAATCATTAAAAAAGAACCAAATAATGCATTTGAATTAAGTTACCGAGGAAAAATATTTTTTATTATGGGCAAATTTGATGAAGCATTTAAAGATTTAACTAATTGCTAGAAGTTGAACCAGATAATACAATAGCTTTGAGATATCGAGGCGAAATTAACTATATGATGAAAAGGTATAATGAATCAATTGCTGACTTGGAGATATTATTAAAATCAAACCAAAAGATACATGGGCAGCAGAGGCACATAAATTAGTTAAAGAGTTGTAAGTATAATGTGCTCTTGTAAATTTTAGCAACCTAAAAGAGCTTAAAAATTTGACACCATTTACGTCACCATAATAGTCTGTAAGTACAGTAACCGAATTTTTTACAGCAAATCGCTATAAAAATCACGTTCATTCCAATACACAAAACTAACATATCCATATCTAAATCATTTGTATCACCTCAATAGTCGGTAAGAATTTTCTACAGTAAATCACTATAGAAATCACGTTCATTCCAATACAAAACTAACATATCCATATCTAAATCACTTGTATCACTATAGCTAGTAAGTACAGTAAACCAGAATTTTTACAGTAAATCACTATAGAATTCCAATACAAAACTAAAATATCCATATCTAAATCACTTGTGTCACTATAGCTCGTAAGTACAGTAAACCAAAGTTTTCACAGTAAATCACTATAGAAATCATGTTCATTCCAATACAAAACTAACATATCCATAACTAAATCACTTGTATCACTTTAGCACGTAAGTACAGTAAACCAGGATTTTTTTACAGTAAATCACTATAGAATCACGCTCATTCCAATACAAAACTAACATATCCATATACATTTCTAAATCACTTGTATCACTATAGCTCGTAAGTACAGTATACCAGAATTTTTTACAGTAAATCACTATAGAAATCACGTTCATTCCAATACAAAACTAACATATCCATATCTAAATCACTTGTATCACTTTAGCACGTAAGTACAGTAAATCACTATAGAAATCACGTTCATTCCAATACAAAACTAACATATTCATATCATATCGGCAGATTTTTGGAATTTACTATTAAAAATTCCAAAAGTTTTATCCACTGGTCCGTTTTCAATGAAACAATTGCCAAAATGTTCGCCTCGACGAGACGATTCTAACGGTCCCAAACTCGTCAAAATCCGATCGCAGTATCCCGATATCGTTAATGATTTGTTTCACTTCGGGTGTTATTGGATTGGTTTAACCAATCCGAAAACAATTGAAGTGACACAAATCTCTATCAACCTCGGGATCTTGTGATTGGATTTTAACGATTTTGGGTCCATTAGAATCATCTCATCGAGACGAACATTTTATCGAAAACGGACCAGTGGATCAAAAGTTATTCGCTGTTAAATTTTTAATAGCAAATTCCAAAAATCCGCTGATATGTCTAAATCACTTGTATCACTATAGCTTGTAAGTACAGAAAACCAGAATTTTTTACAGTAAATCACTATAGAAATCATGTTCATTCCAATACAAAACTACATATCCATATCTAAATCACTTGTATCACTATAGCGAGTAAGTACAGTAAACCAGAATTTTTTACAGTAAATCACTATAGAAATTACGTTCATTCTAAACAAAACTAACATATCATATCTTATTAATCACTTGTATCACTATAGCTTATAAGTACAGTAAACCAGAATTTTTTACAGTAAATCACTATAGAAATCACGTTTATTCAAATACAAAACTAACATAGCCATATCTAAATCACTTGTATCACCATAGCATGTAAGTACAATAACAGAATCTTTTGCATAAAAATCAAAATATCAATAATTCTAATGCAATAATTAATTATACGTTAACCCAATGTTGGGCAATTGGATAGTTTTTGGTTTTTGGGCACCAAAACTAAATTTAATTGGGTTTGGACAAATATTATATATATATAATTTATTTAATAATTTTAATTAGCCAATCAAATGTTTTCTAACAAAATTATACTATATTTGCTTAAATAATATCCAGAGAGTGTAGTTTAAATTTTGGCCTGTATTAAGCATAACTCGGGCCAAAATTTTAAACTACACTTCTGGGTGTTATTATTTTTTTTAAACCCTAACCATGTTAGTTGAGGACGTCATGTGATACAATTCTGGGTATTATTTTCAATATCTAGATTAATACTTTTTCTATATACTATCTAACATTTAGCACTGTATATAGTATCTGGGTCTTATTCAAGATCACCATTTTTAAAATTGACGGGTACTATCCACTAATATGACGATTTATTAGTGGAGAAGGGGTACTTTATGTGGTATGGTATTATTCGAAGGGGATACTTTATATAGTGCTAAATGGTAATTACATTTAATTTATTTATTTAAATATAAAAAGTAAAATATTATATATGTTACTATTAATTTAAAATATTTTGACAGTTTTGGATATGTCCAAAACTGCCCAATCAAAAAATTTAATTGGACATGTCCAATTCACAACACTGCGTTAACCCATGATAGACGGTATATATTAGTTATTTTTATAATCATTGCTATTAATTATTATTGTAATTATTATTTTTTAATATTAGATTTAAAGAAGAATTTCATAATTGGACAAGCAATAATCACGACGTTGATTTATTAATTCAACAATCACAACTTAATGCAATGGAGCTTAAGGATATTATTGAATGGATACCCTTTAGTAAATTTGCAAATATAAAGTATCTTGCTAAAGGTGGCTTTGGCACCGTTTTTAAGGCAGTATGGATTGACGGATATATTACTGGGGAAATAAATGGAGTAGAAATGGGCAAATAGATGTTTGCTTAAAAAGTCTTGATAGTTCTAAAGATATAAAACAAGAATTTTTAGAAGAAGTACATACGAATCTTAATTTACGATTATTAAAATGTGGTAATATTACCTATTCTAATTAATCTTTTATTAGGTTAAAAATCAACATAAACATGGAGGCGATTCGGCAATTGCAATTTATGGAATAACTAAAAACCAAATGGATGGTAATTACATGATGGTTATGGAGTATGCAAAGCAAGGAAGCCTCCGAAAATTATTAGATAGTAAATATAGTGAACTGGATTGGGCTTCTAAAGTAGCTAGCTTATATTACATAGCTAATGGACTTAATGCTATTCACGAAGCCAAATTAGTGCATAAAGATTTTCACTCCGGCAATATAGTTAATCAAAATATGTTTAGTTCTTTCATTACTGATTTTGGTTTATGTAAGCCAGTGTCACAAGATTCAAATTCTAAAGAACTTTTTGGTGTACTTCCCTATATTGCTCCAGAAGTACTATATACAACCGGAAAGGAATACACTCAAAAATCAGATATTTATTCTTTCGGAGTAATCATGTCTGAAGTTTTTACTGGATATCCTCCATATCACGATATTCCACATGATTTCGGCCTTGCACTAAAGATTTGTAAAGGTCTCAGACCTAAAATTAGATGCGAAATTCCTCAATTACTTTTGGATTTGATGAATAGATGCTTAGATGCCGAACCTCAAAATCGACCAACTGCTAAAGTATTAGCTAATACGCTGAATGGTTTTTTTGATGATTTGAAAAATGAAAGAACTGAATTATATAAGCAAGTTAAAAATATTAAAGATTTAGACAAAAATTTCTTGACATGTGATCAAGTCAAATCTGCACGATTCAAATATCAGACACATCCACAAGCTATTTATACAAGTCGATCTTTGAATTTTTCAAAACTCCCCAAACCAGGTAATACCATTTATTCTATTTTTCAAAAAGTTAGTGATATGTTATTAATTGTAAAAATTTCTGAATCACTCAATATAGTAAATGCAGGTAATGATGTTTATTTTCTCAAACTGGGTTTAAACTGTTGTTTTAATATATGTATATGTTTTAGAAAGTCAATGCATTGATGATGTTGAAATTCCCGACTGTAAGTAATATTTGATTTATTTATAATTAAACAAATTTATTACTCATTTGTATATTGGTATTTAGATTATTAAATCGAGTAAAGAAAGTTATTATTGCCAAACTATAATTATAAATTATATATCTTTATGCATGTACGTATCTAAAGACAAAGTTTGCCTTATTTAGGTTAAGGTTGCCTAATCTATAGTTAGTATTGAAGAAAAAATTACCAAATTTAATACTATACATAAATTTTTTTAAACTACATATTAATCAATGAAATATTATTACACTTCTAATATCAGTGATTAGAGATTTGAACATTATAATATTAAACGTTAACAACATTTATTATGCTAAGATAAAATTCGTAGGAACCCGCGCGAGCCTGATAACCCTTTTTTTTTTTTACCGGCCCGTGTGGCCAGTAAAATAAAATAATGCTTTGACCGCATTTTATTTAATTTCGATATGTATGGTCCGTAAATTTGCTATGTTTTGAAATTGTTTCAACTTCGGCCCAGTTTCATAGACAGTCATTCGTCTGATTAGCTGATGTAAATCAATTGCTCAGGTTACTTTTGAGAATGTAACGTTTCACTAACAAAAATCACTGTAAAAGCCATTTAACTTCGAAAGAACGTCTATATTCATTGAGCGAAAATAATCAAAAATAATCAGTAACCCCAATAACTTCACTTAGAAGCAATGCTTTTACTATTTATTGTAGTATTAGTCATATTAACTGTATGTAAGTTCTAAATACTGGAACGGCCAGCAAAAAAAAAAAAAAAAAAACAAGATTGAAACGTTACGTGTAAGATCTAAACCTAAAGAACTTTGTTATACCGTTTAACATGTTATTATAATAAAAAGCTTATACTAATGCTCTTATTTGAATATTATAGAGTAAATCATAGTAACTTCGGGTTAAGTAGTAGGTTGATAGTATGTACAGTATATGAGTATTATTGTTTCATTAATTATATGTGCTAAAGGTCGTGTTGTATCTCTAATAAAGGTCATGATAATGAAATAAAATCGAATTACTTTGAATTTTTCAAAAGATAATAAATAAAAAACAAAGATAGCTTCGCTAATAATTTATTCACGTATTAACTCTTTAATGTGTTGGGTATTTAATAATAAATATTACATTCATTCCGCTTTACATGTATCTATCTGTTTTCTAACCTTATGCGACAAATTCTTTGTATGCAATTATTGGTTTGTAAGCTTCTTTAAGCGAAGTTTTTTTCGTTTTCTAGTAAAATAAACGTTTTAAATTATGTAATTTGATTGGTTAATTATCAAGGTAGATCGACAAAAATTAACCAATCATATGAATGTCTTTCTATGATAGCGATATTGTAAATTATCAATTAAGATATTTAATTTATTTATTATTTATTTTTTCATTTGGTTTCTTATTTAGTCTGTAAGTATAGTATAACAGTTACTTATTAATCGAAATAGACAAGCTGCTACGTATTCAGTCTTTTATATGTGTGTGTCTTGTATTAAAAGGACCCATTTTTACATATAAACTGGAGCTTGATCATGGCACATGGGTGGTTAGTGATGTTGAATATAAATGTGAATATATACTGTATTATTATTACTTTTATCAGTAAATGAATTTAAGCTCCATATGTACGTACGTACCTGATTTTGATGGTGATACTAGATGGGTTAGTTAAACCATATTATCTGAAGTCCAGTATTATTTTAAGCTTATATATTAAGCTTAATAGGCTACTACATAGGTTTATAAATACAATTTAACCTATCACGCTAAAAAATCAAGGGATTTAGGTTTGTTTTTGTCTCTGAATCAGACACTCTTGGTTGCAATAGTGCTGGGTGATCTCATATATTTGTCATGAAAAACTTTTTGTATGCATTACTCAACATTATTTTTCGTATACCCAACCAACCAGATTGCTGCATTTGCAATCCAAATCCTTATCCACCAACTTTATAATGTTATCTACCCTATTTCCGATTATTGCATTATTACTACTGAAATATTTGTTGTTTGAAATTCGTACTATCTTCGGATATCCGGATGTTTTACCAACGGATATCAATATTAAAATAGATAATGCATTTAAGTATCAAGATATATGAAATAATTTTCATTTATTTCATTCGAATTAGTTTGAAAATATAAAAACCATTATTTCATCAGCATAATTTTTGCCACCCATCACAATTTGTTTTCTTCATAATTATCATGTTCTAGTTAGTAATAAACAAACAAATTCATTGGATATAAAAAAAAAAAAAGAACGTCTTAAAGAAATTATACCCAGAATATGACATTATTTGTTATCTATTCGAATGTTCTGTGGATAACTTATCGATTCAGCATTAGATTTGAACTAGGATTTATGGTTAGGGTTTATAATAAAGGAATGTAGATAGATTTTAGATTTCAGCAGAATCCGCAACAATTATTTTTTCAAACTTAACTATTCCCTTATAATCACATTCTCTATATAAGGGCTTTTTTTAAGTAATAATTACTACGACGTGATTAAGGGATTATCATAGCGATAGGTATGCATTAATAATTTACCATAAATTTGGAATTACTTACAAGGTTAGTTGATAACGTCATCTGCGGATTGGAATGCGTTTAATGTCGCTAATTCATTTTTATTTTTTGCAGCACTTCTCATTTAATATCCTATACATACCATCTTGATAATTCACTATAGATATTAAATGCGGATGGTCTATAGCATCCATACATTGATAATATAACATTTTGGTATCTTCAGCAAATTTAGGACGTAATATTTTATATATTTGAATTGCCAACTTTTCAATAGATATTAAACCGAATAATAATGAAGGTACTAATAATAAATGCGATACACTACTATAGTTTAAATGCATTATCCAGAATAAATTTATTAACATTACTTCGTGTATACACAATTTTGAGTAAGGTATACTTTCCGGAAAAAAATCAAAACTTTTGATTTAAATGTTTGTTCTGGATTCAGAATCTGAAAATAGGTTTTTTTTTTAATTCAGTACAAAATTCGGATAATTTAGAACTTAAATTGTAAAAATTTGAAATGTTTAAGGGACATGGATTCTTGCTTTGGTTATTTTTGAATATGTATAATATTAACTACTACTGTATTCATTGATCAGTTTTTAAGTATACAAAATCTGATTGAACTAATTACATCCTTAATTCGAATAACACTATTTCACCAATACATTATTTCTAATATATTATTTAAAATGAACTAGTTTTCCAATATAAAAAAGTATTAAAGATAAATTTTATTTTCATCAAAATTTGAATAATATAATAAGATTTTGTAGTAAAAAAAGAAATACAGTAGAAAATTACTAATTGTTTGGTACTCGGTATAAAGAAAAATATAACCTTTAAAGTTGGCAGGTTAGAATTAAAGATGTGTTTATATGTAAAACAAGTGCTAGCCATTTTTTTACTTAAGAGCATTAAGTTGGGTTTCTTATAATCTTCAGATAGAAATATTTGAATTTTTTTTTTCTGGGTATCATACCCATAAGATACAAATAGAAATCCTCGTTTATTCTGTTTTTTATACCCTTTCTAATTATCTCTAATTAACGCGAATAAAATGAAATTAAATAATAAATACTCATGAACTTAATAACTTAATTTTAAATCTTTAGATTAATGTTTTTTGTGCTCACTATCTAATTGACGCGAATTAGATAATTAATGGGATTTGGATAAAAATAATAGAAATTTGAGGTCACTTGAAGAGAAAATTAATTCGATAAAAATGTATTCTGGATATAGTGAGCAGAGATGTCACATTACAATGTCCAATTGGTTTCAATTTTTTTTGGACATATGTCCAAAAAAAATTGAAACCAATTGGACATTGTAACGTGACATCTCTGATAGTGAGTAATGCATCTAGGACGTTGAAAAATCGATTCTTATACACAATTTACTACATATCGGCGGATTTGTGGAATTTGATAAATAGAAAAACCCATGAGCGTAACTCTGGTCAAATTTACAGATAATTTGGCCAGCTTTGAAGTCAAATAATTTAAACCAGGCTAAATTATCTGCAAATTTAACCAGAGTTATGGCTCATGCATTTTTCTATTTATCAAATTCCACAAATCCGCCGATATAAAGGCATCGAAGTCTGTAGTTTTATTGTAAGGTCGATGCTTTTGTACATTTTTAGAACCGTATTTGATCCCAATGTTCCCATCAACCTATTTTTTGTCCTCTGATAACAGTGAAACTATTTGCATCCGAAAACTGATTCTAATTTTGAATTAGATTGGATCCATATATTTTCTTCAGACATATTTGTATCAATCCCTAACTTGTCAAAGATTTTACTTGAACCTGATTGAACTTAATTTTTGCGAAGACTTATCGCTACTAATATTTTACTTCTAACATAAAAATAAAAATATATTCATGAACAAAAATACTAAAAAATAAAACTATTTTTATTTAAGAAACAATTTTATATTAAAGATAAAAATAAAAAATGGAAATTATAGTATGAAGTGTCGTCCTTTTTTTCCCAACATATTATTTAATCGCCGTAAAGCTTGATTTTCTCTCCTACGTTTCACTTCCTTCTATATTTATCGATTGTAACTTTTTTGCTCGATTGACTATTATTTGAAGATCAGATTTTAGAAATTTTTCCTTTATCGATCCAAAGCTTCTTTATAATCCAAGAAATAGGCAATGCATAGGATCAACGACTAGATGCCTAATTGGATTATGATATGGCAATCGAAAGTTTTTCAAAATACTTCCTCTTTTATATTTATAAAAAATTATTTTGTATAAAAAAGATTAAAATAAAAAAAAAAGAAAAGAAGGTAGACAAAGTCAAAAAAAGCAAAAGTTGAAAAAGAGTCAAAGGTCAAAGCGAAAGTTGAAAAAAAGTCAAAGGTCGAAGTAAAAAGTTATACAGCATGAAGAAAGTATAAAAATAAAATGAAATATTATGGGCTATAGCACGAAGGTAGTCTATAATTAGTATATTGGAGTGTTTGAGTTTATGGTTTTAATGTTCTGATTCATTCAGGATATTTCTGTTAAAATCGATTCAATATTTAGTTGATTCGATTTTGATTTTTGATTTTTATGATTTCAAATATAGCTACGTGAGTATCTTATATAATGCTATTCCATCGATGATGCCAAGTTGGATGGATGGGTTGGGTTGGATGGTTGGGTTAGGTTGGATGGTTGGGTTGGGTTAAATGGTTGGGTCGGGTTGGATGGGACGTAATTCTAAGCTTCTACTGGATTTTGTGTTCTAGGATGAGCACATTTGATGTCAGAAACTGACCAAAGGTCAGGCGAAAATAAAGGATCATTTGAATATAATGCAATAGTATGATGGTAATTGGGGTATGTAATGGTACTCTCGATCATTGAGATTCATAAAAGTAACCATTACATGTTTAACTTTCTGACCTACATTCTATTCCTTAAAAGAGTCCATTTATCATTATACATTTTACTCTGCCATGTACATACATAGTTGTCTTCAAACTATTGGATAACACATCATACTAATCGAAGATTCAGTAAAATTATTTTAAAACTTAATGGAATAAAAGCTTCTGTGAATTTCATTTTTTGAGAAATGTATCCTTCAAGTGCCCAGAAGGGGCATGAAAAGTAAAATACGTTTCAGTTGCCATGAAAGAAAATGAAGGATGTGTTCTTTGTTTAGAACGCATTCTATGAGCCCATCTGCTTCATCTGGCATGCTATTTTAATATTTGCTTTGCACTATTTGGCCAAGGCGTTTATTTTTAACAATAATTGTTCTCAAATGCCTCAAAGTAGTTCAGATTGTTTGAACTGTTGAAATTTCAGTAGGAGGCAGAAAAGCAAGTGCTGAAATGTGCCTAATCTTTGAACTAAAATCCTGATCTTTCTGTACAGTCTAGTAAGGAAACCAAATTTAATTGTATTAAAAATATGATAATTCAA
>CAJVPY010005824.1:0-11094 GCA_910591965.1 Dentiscutata erythropus
TTAAAAAAAAGTAGCTTATTCTTGAGTATAATTCTTCCAAAATGTAGGTAATTTGCTAAAAAATAAAATATAACATGCATAAAATTGGCGTAATTCGACAAAATAGTTAATTATAACCTATTTTAAAATTGATGTCAATTTGCTAAAACTTAAATTTAGATCTCTACCCAAATTTTCTGCAATTTGCTAAAAAAAAAATATGACCTATATTATAGATGTCCGGGGTCCTCTGTTACCTTGTTTTAGAAGATATATGATAGCAACTTCATCTTGCTATTAGGAAGATTTGGATATTGGTAAATTTTTGATAGTTATAATTAGTAATACAGTTAAATCATTCCAATGATTGTCGTAATTAGTTATGATATAAGCTTTAGCTAATTATAGCTTAAGCCATTATTAGAATGATTCTACTGCATCACTATTATAATTTTATTAATTATAATAAGTTAGGGTTAGCATAAATGCCTTATTAGAATTAGC
Source organism: Dentiscutata erythropus (assembly GCA_910591965.1). Taxonomy (NCBI): domain Eukaryota; kingdom Fungi; phylum Glomeromycota; class Glomeromycetes; order Diversisporales; family Gigasporaceae; genus Dentiscutata; species Dentiscutata erythropus. The sequence continues at coordinate 484 of CAJVPY010005824.1, forward strand.
AGCATTATAATTATTTCTAACATTAGCATATCTTGATATTTATATAGCATTTAATAAAGTATTTGATAAATACTAGTAAATATATTAAAATCTTATTTATTGTAGCAAATCGTATATATCTTTATTGTACTATTGCTAGCTTAATCTAGAAATTGATGAAATACAATGTGTAGTATTGTATGTAACTAACTAGAATAATAAATTATCAAATCATTTTTATAAATTTATTTTAAATCACAAAAAGTATATATTGTATGTATACAATATAAATAATTATAATATATTTATTGATTTTAAATTAAATAACATTGCGAATAATAAATAAATAATTTAATAGCTAAATTCAATTTTAAGTATATGTTTTTATTATTGAATCATTTTTATAAATTTATTTTAAATCACAAATATGTATGTATACAATATGAATAATTATAATGAATTTATTGATTTTAAATTAAATAATATTATGAATACAAATTCAAAAAATTTTCTTAAAACTCTTTCTGACGATCATCTATACCAAAAAATCCAAACACATTTTTTTGTAAAAACACAATAGCTTTTAGTAAAACACGGAGAGCATACTAGTCGCTATAAGTCAGCAGTTGTTATTTAGAGGTAGTTCTCATACACTACCTGCTAACTTCTTTAGTTTATCACTCACCACACACACGGCACTTGTTGTTTAAAAGTAGTTTTCATACGCTACTTGCCGACAAGCCCAGAGTTTATCACTTACCGAAAAAAGAGTATAGGTGCCCCACCCCCTTTTCCAGAAGAAGGTTTAGGAGTTTTTGAGACTTTACATGGATGTAACTACTTTCCTTGGGTGCAAGTGGTCTTTTTCTTGGTGTTTTTCGCTCAGCTGGTTTTTCTTCAAAATTTTTGAAAAAAGTGGGCGATTTGGCTTATCCCCTCCAAAAAATCGGCATTGTTTACCTTCCAAATTCAGAAGTACCCAGGAATGCAACCACGTGCCTTGTTTATCGATGGATATGTGATATGACATAGTCTATGGACATGTGACCTACACATGACTGGAATCGGGTCTCTAGTAGCATCCGGAGGTGGTTGGTAGTCGGATAATAAGTTGTTAGATTTTGTAGTCAAAATATACAAACGTTGCAGTTGTTATAAAATTTTTTCTTAAACCTGGCATGGGTTATAATTTTGTATGTTTTTTTTTCTTCCGTTCTATTTGTACTACTTCTTGATAGAGATAGTTTCTTCTTTGTTGGCCCTCGGGCTTTTCTCTTTGATTTTCTTTTTTTACATTTCATTGTACCCTTTTATTTTGTCCTTTAAAATTTCTCCTTCGTTCTATTTGTTTTTTTTTTAGTTAGTTAATTTTTTGGTTTGTTTTCTTGATATTATTGGTGGTTTTGTATTAGATATAAGATCATTACTTTCTTTTGCTCTCGGTAAAGAAAGAGAATATAAAGAGAAAAGCTTTGACAGGCTGACAAAGTTTATCTAACTTGTATACAGGTTGGTGCGACACGTCGCATTTGGGTATATTAATCGCAGCCAGATAATGTCAGGCTCGCAATTGCTAGACACCGTTTATGGTTATGAATGATATATATTGTTCGAGAGAGTTCAACTTTCACCTAAATATAGTCTTAAATAAATTGAGCACTAGCAAGACTGTCAAAGAATTAAAAAAAAAAGTCTTCAGTTGTGTTTGTTCATTTTATGAGTAGAGTCTATTAATGTAAGCCATCTATAGCATTGAAGTTTTTTTATTTGCTTATGATTTATAAAAACTATATTTTTTGTATTTTTTTTTTTTTTAGCAAATTGCTAAAACACATAAAAATGTTCAATATAAAATTCCTTTTCTTTTAAATATAAGAGAGTTTCAAATATATTTACTTTAATATTTGCATTACCAACTAAATGAGAGTTCATAGAACCCTAAATTTTATATTTAATATTCACAACTTCTCTTCATCTTAGATACTTAACACTATTATTTAACTCTAATTCATTTTTTGTGTATTCCTTTATAGCATTTGTGATTGCCACTGGAGTGTAATTCTTAATAGCTTTATTCACAACTAAAGTTCGAATTGTGTTTGAATGATTAACTATATCACTTTTGCCCAAGGTATATATATGGTCTGGAGAGTCTTTAAAATGTTTAAACTGAACCATCTTGAAAGAAGCAAACTACGTTATCTTTATTTTGGCTTTACAAAGCCCACTAGTTAAGTATTTGTTTTTCTTCACCTATTAATTGAAACATCTTCTTGCTATATGCTTGAGTTTTAATCTTTCATAAAGTGGCACACATAAACCTTCTAGAAGTTATCATTTTTAAGTTTATATAAGCCAAAAACTGTTCATATATTTATAACTAAAGTCAATTGGTACTTCAAAGAAATCTTTTACATTAAAAAAAAGAAAACACAACTCAGTATTATTAAAGCCTGTAGCTTCATTTTTTTTATCTATAACCACCACCAATCAACTTAAAAAAAAAAAAACTAAAAATTTTATATATTTTCTTTTTCTCAAAAGAAAAAAAAATCTCTTCACTAAAAATTTTTGCACCAAAAAAAAAATTGCTTCTCTTAAAATCTTTCTTTATTAAAAAAAAAATTACTTTGTGAAAGTTTTATATAAAAAAAAAAATCTAATTTTGCACAACAAAGAAAAAATTTTTGCACTTAAACCCTAACAACAAAGAAAAAAAACAATATATAGTAGATTAATAATACATTATGTTCATACATGTAATCAATAACTGTACTACCTTAACATATAATGTATAGATAATCAAATTTTATTCTGCTTTAACCAATCTTTTAATTAGAAAAGTTGTGGTTTGAATATAGATTAGATTATAGCAGCATTCCAAAAGTTAGCTTGAGATACAAATCCAGTAGCAGCAATACAACAGGTACTAGTTAGAAAGAAATTATCAAACATGCAAGTGAATACATATGGGGTGGAGTCAATAGAAAAGGGACAAATTGTTTTTAGTGAAATTTTTTTAATTTTTAAATTAAAATATCTCAACAACTAATTAATCAAATTTGCTCAAAATTTTTTTGTTTTAATTTTGAAATTATAAAGAATTAAAATAAAAAAACAATTATTAAATTTGATAAGATAATTGCTGAGATATTTAAATTTAAAGTCAAGAAAACTTTTACTTAGAAAAAATTTGTCTCTTTTCTATTGACTCCACCCCATATATAGAGCATATACTACTCTGTTAGGTTTATCACAAGGATAAATATCTCTCAAATTTTGGTAGATAGCTTAAGTCTTAGAGTCGTTAGTGGTAAATTACTCTTTGGGGTATATTATAAGAAAGCATATAATATTAGTTATAGCTAGAGAGTTTAAAATAAATAACATCCTAGTTAGGCTATAGGTATGGCATCTAGTATAGAACTTCTAGTATAGTACTAATGCTTTGAGCGGACTACAATCAAAAGTTGTACATATAATTAGTTGTACTCTCATGATATTAATATAATATGTAAAGCCAAATGTTATATGACAATATCCTACTTGTTTGAACTAATAAAGTGCCAGAGGCTGAAGTGGTTATCTTAATATAAAAATATATATATTATTAGCTATTTATATAATATATATATATAGGGTGTGGTGATATAGCAAAGTAGTGGAGTTGTTACACCTCTAAGTTTGTTAACTATAGTACTGAGTTCAAATCCCACTAGTGATATTTCGAATAGTTTGCTTGTGTTATATAATAGTATATTTTAAATTAAACTAGGTTCTATATCTGTAAACTGAAGTTACCAACACCTCATGTACACTAGGAGACATGGATGCATTTGTATTATTGTACAAAGGAATACAAACTGGTATAGGTAGTACAAACCCATAATTAGTTATTCAAGATCAATATATATTAAAGATCTATATATAGTAGTCTAAGAGAACTGAAACTGGCTGAAGTAGCAGATTAATCTAACCAAATACAACCTGATACTATAAGACAGATCTGACTAGACCCCAAAAATTAGAGAAGTTGTACAACAAAAATTTTTTGGCAAAAGAGATCTACCAACCAGGCTGTTGAGTCATCTGAAGGAAAAAAGTCACATGTTATGAAATTGTAGATCAAGGATTGGGAGATCTTCAGACTTGAGTCTAAAAAACTCAGATCTGGGTAGACCAATCCTTCTGGGCTATCTGGATTGAAAGTACAATAATACCAAAAGAAGTAAGGTGTGAAAAATAATAGAATATAGTACAGAGATTTGTAAATCTTAAAAGAGTAAAAAGTAGATAACAGTAAAGATTCAATGATTAGCTCTGACCCCAAGTGTATGGGTTAAGCTATAATATAAGTTACTGAAGTCTAGGTGAATATATATATGGAAATATACTACTCTAGCAGGTTTAGCTCAAGGATAAATAAGAATATATAGTTCTATTCTAAGTCTAGTTGTTAATCTAGTAGTGTTGCATAGATCCATATACTTGGTATATATAGTAATATTATATTAGGTTATGAGTTCTACTTGGTAGAAGTAAAAATATAATCAGAGAGTTTAAATAGGTACCCTACATAGTAAGGATGCAGGTATGACAAATAGTGTAAAACCCTTAGCACAGCACTACTACTTTGGGCAGACTACTTAAATTAGGTATCAAAAATGTATGTGTAGCTATATGTACTCTCATTATAACTGAAATAATACTTATAATAATAAATTACTATTGTTACTGATATTACTTGATTTTTCTTTTCTATATTTTTTTTTATTATTTGTTTTTATTAGTTTTGTATTGTTTAAAGATAGTTTTAGTATTCTTAGTTTATTTAGTTTTGTTTAGTTTTGTTTATTTTGTTTTGTTGATATGTTTATTTGTTTATTTGTTAGCTAGTTATACGTTTATTTGTTGTTTTTCTTATTTGTTTATATAGAAAAAGAAAGTCACAGAATATTATAGAAAGATTTGAAGGGTAAGAGAAAGTTATAGAAAGTTGCAGAATAATTTGAAAACATTATAAACAATTTAGAAACAAAACAAAGAGTTGCATAATAAATAAAACATTTCAAATACCATGAGCACCACATGAACAAAATATTATTGGTTCCTCTAAACACCACAAACACCACCATTGGTTTTGAAGATTTGAGCTCTAAAAAAGATATAAATATGACCTCTTCTCGCTTCTTGAAAAGAATGAACAAGAACAAGAATTAAAAAACAAAATAAAAATACTCTTGTAATTCCTTCTACAATACAACTTTTATAAATATATTTTTCTTTAAAAATATTCTTTTAATAATACCTTTAAAACTCCTCTTAAATATTCATCTTTCTTGTTAAAACACTACTCCAATATTCCTATATTTTATTACTTTTACTTCTAGGCAACCTCTTGTCACTTTTCTTTATCATTTTTTTTTTATTAAATAGTTTCTAGTTAAAATTTGATTCTATTTGGTTTTGTTTGTTTAACTGGTGCCTTATTTGATAAAAAAAAAACCTTCTGCTACCAACAACTTGCAGATTAATAAAGAACTGTCGCAACAATTGGTGCCTCCTGGTGAAAACTTAATTAAAATTCCTGAATTTATTGGATGAACTCACTTTATTTATATTCACTAAATCTTAAAAATACTATCAACTACTTTGAAAAAACAAACAACATACTATGGATATTGAAACTTCTCTTACCATATCCATTACTCTTCTTGAATAATGAATACTTCTGAAGAATATATTTAATCTCAACACTTCTTTTGGTTCTTTGGAGCATATATTATTTTACATTCTTTTTATTCAAAATCTTCTACATCAATCTTTTTTTGCAAAACAATCTTGAACTATTATTTTTCAGTAAACATTTAATACTATTATAAAGCAAAGCTTTGTTACAAATTACATATTAAGAAACCTACAACATTTATCTTCTTACTAATACCTATAAACAAGGCCTTTTCAAGTTGTCTAAAGTACAAAGAGAACTATTATATTAAGCACTAGTAACAATTATTACCAAGTTTGAAGAAATTTCAAGATAATAATCAAGAACTTAAAGATTATTATTATTCTAAAAACCTAAAATGGCTGCTCAACGAGTTGATATTCAAGCTCTTACTGCTACAATTTGAGCTCTTTTTGGTGCTCTACTAAATATCAACAATACTCTTGTTGCTAATACCTTGGCTATTAATAATACACCTCCTCATGAATCTCGAGTTGCTAAAATCTCTTACTTCAATGATAGTAACCAAGACCCAATTACCTGGCTTTCTGAATTTACCAAGATATGTGATGCTAATAAAATAGAAGATAATTGTAAACTTACTATTGTACCTGCCTATCTTAAAGGATCTGCTACTACTTGGTGGACTACAAATCAAGCTTTAGCAAATAATAATCCAAATAGAATTACTGTTTGGACTGATGGAAACAATAATAATACCAACTTTATTATTAATTTTTCAGTTGCATTTCGATCACAAACACTTGTAGAGATTTGGACTACAGAATTAGAAAAATGTTAACAACAATTTGAAGAATCTGTAGACGATTACGCCACTGCTTTAATTGAGTTATATAGAAGAGTTAAACTTGGTGGTTTTAATTTTCCTGAAGCTCTTAAAGCTCGAAGATTTGTAAATAGACTGTTGCCTGAACTTTACCTTAATGTTAAGCCTTACAATGACCAAACTTGAGATGGTACTATTAATAGAGCAAAAGCTTACAAACTTACTTATCAAAATTACAATGCAGTGAATTCTTATTTTAACAAATATGCTGCTTCTACTACCAACACTTAAATAGATATTTTGAATCAAGCAATTCAAAAGTTTACTCAACAAATTCAACAACTAAATTTAGAAAATAGACATAATAATTCAAGAAACAATTATTAAAATCCTTAATCAAATATTTATTTAAGACCACAGCAAATACAGCAACCTCAACAAGCTCCTGTTTGATCTACTTATACCAACACATTTGTATGTTATCAGTGTGAACAACTTGGACATACAAGAAGAAATTGCCCTCAATTACAAACAGAAATATTCCCTACTGCAATCTTTACAACCAATTCCTTATCAATAAGCAACACTGTACATTAAGCTCAAACTCAAACACAAGCTCAAGCTTAAACACAACCCCAACATCAAAGCAATCAAGCTATACAACTTTTTCACCTTTTGGCTCAACTTATTCTTCAAGATAATAATGGATTGGTACAACAATCTATTCATCAAATCTCAACACAACTACAACAACTCATATATGCACTACACATTCTATCTCAAGTTCAATCTTAACCTCAACCCCAAGTACCAATTCAATCTTCGATTCAGCCACAATTTCAGTCATAACAATCTTTAAACTAGAAGGTCAATATCCGGAGAGTGATGTTGCTAGCCCTTCTTCAATCCCCTCAAATATTGTATTTCTAGATACCTATCTTGCAAAAAGACAAAGAACAGAAGAAATTACTAAGAAGCAAGAAGAAGAACGAAACAAGAGTAAAGAAAAAGTAATAAAAACAACAAAAACTAAAAAGAAGAAATAGCCATTATTACCACCAGTTTATTATATAATTAAGCCCTATACACCTTAGCAATTCTTTGATTAGATAGCAAATATTACAAATGGACAATTATTAGCTATGAACCCCAAATTTAGCCAAGTAGTTATTAAATACTTAAAGAAGCTAATAGTAAAAAAGATAGATCAAGCCAACTTGGAAACAAAATTAGATAATGGAAAGCAAAAACCAGAAGAATCAAAAGCAACAGCATCATCAACTCATCAAAACCAACAAGATCAATTTATAGAGGAACTTGTATCTCAAATCCAGGATAAATGTTCTATAGCTCTTTACTGTAATGCTTCTATTAAGCATATTCGCTTTTTTCTTATTATTGATTCAGGATCTGCTAGCAGTATTATGTTTTTTAACTTGTTAAAGGATTTAGATATGAAAATTATACAAAACTTCAAAAACAGTAATGATTAATGTAAATGGAGAAAGAAAAAGGCCTCTTGGAGCAGTAACTGATATTTCTTTAAAAGTTGGAGGATGTCTTATACCTTTTGATACTATTATTATGAAATTTAATTCTTATAGTGCTATAGTAGAAAATCATTAGTTACGGAAGATGAAAGCAACTATAAATTATAATAAGAATATCATGATTTTATATTGAAATAACCAAACTATTGAAGTACCTGTTGAATCAAAGCAAGCTCCACATCATGAAGTTAGTATTGAAGCTTCTAAAATAAAGAAGGAAAAAGAAGAGGATAAAGTAATCATTGAGGATAGTTGTCACGCTGATAGGCGGCTACTAATGGTAGAGCTCCTAAATCGCTATAATTATTTCTATTTTCACCTAATATGCCATTCATACGTTCTTCCCAGGAAAGTATATTTGATCTATCTACTGTTTTTATTTTTTTTGTAAATCCTCATGTGCTCTTGCCATGTACATAAGAGTCATAATCATCCATAACTTAATTATATTATGAGTCTGTTACATCCTTTTATCAACAAAAGATTCCTTATATACTTAAAATTCGACTCTAGATCAATTACATCATCGTTAATCATACGATAATTAGCTTTACATAATTAATTAATCATCTGATACTTATCTTTTACTTCATTCATATATTTCTTATGCGTTTTGATTGATCATTGATTGATCGGTTACACATATTAAACTACCAAACCTGAATCTTGCTGTATGATGTTATAGACCCTGTTGCACAAGCTCCAGACCAATTTTTGCTGTAGAACTGCTTGTGGCCGTGACAAGAGCTAGACCCCACTTGACTCACGTCCTGAAGTCAACAACACCTAATCGGTTCTACACTTGAAAATTAGTTTTATCAATACCTATCTTTTCGTCATTCAACTATCCACTACTCTACCATCTGAGCTAAATCTCCTCAAATCATGTCTATCTCGTAAAGTCTTTAGTCCCAAGTTTCCAAAACATTATGGCAAATCGATAATTTTATATTAGACTATTAGATGGGATCTATCAAATGCTCTTTGTCCACTTGAAATCTCTGTAGCAATAACTCCAAAACTGTAAATATCTGATGCTGATGTATATTAAAACCTCGGGTACTACATATGGCAGAATTTTCCTTGCAACTATTTCCACTATGTAAACCCCTGTGAACAAATTCCTGCAACTGAATCAACTCGAGATCTAAGCTTTTGTTGCTTAATTCACAATAATATAATCACCATAATTATTTATTGACATTCCCAAACAATTCGAGAAAGAAGGATTTTCGTAACCAATTTCACAGTAATTCCCAAATTCTTGCAGACTTTTAGAATCACTAATAACTTTAGATACAACATCTTTTACACATTATTAATCAAATCAACAGGCCTAGTATATAGTTGCGAATCCTCCTTTTTCCAATCCTGGATAGTTGTGTACTCATTATAATCAATCCACAATAATTTAAATCTCTCATTGTCTTTCAAATCTTTCTCTTCATACTAATACCATTTCGATACTATCCAGTAATATTGCTCATCACACTTTCAAGTTCCACATTAGTAGTTTTGCAAAAACTTTCAAATGCTTTGTTATACTTTCCTTTATCATCACAATTGGGTTTCCTAACTTATCCGCTTTTATATAATATTCGAAAGCCTTCTTTTTGTCTTTGTTCTTTTCAACTCTAATTCTTTCGTCATTATGACAATTGAATCCCTTTATTGTTTCTTTATTCAATTGTCTTCATTTTAATATGCACTCTTAAGCTATCAAGTGCTGTTGTGCTATCGTTATTAGTCATAGTTTAACTACGGCAAAGAGACCTACATTGACCTGGACTGGAGTATCATACAGGTTCTTCTACTGCAATTGTCTCTCATCGTTTACAATTCTTGATAAGTTATCTATTTAAAGTATTCTGATTTTCCTTGTGTCTCTTTAGTTAGTCACTAAAGCATAATTTTTTTTTTTTATTGCCCTGCACAGTACTTATTACCACCTAGTACTAGGGATTGTATGTCTTACGGGATCTTTAACATTTTTTATTCCCCTGCGCAGTACTTATTTACGTCCCAGTACCAGAGATTCGTGACTTATAGATGCCTGCGCAGTACTTATTTACGTCCCAGTACTAGGGTATTTGCGCGTCTTATGGATCTTTAACAATTTTTTTTTTTTTTTATAATGGTATAATGAAAACCACTTTACCTATTATATCTCCTTGTTAAGTTCTCCATATTGACTCAAGACTAGTGCCAAAGTCTAAAGTCTTTTATGATGTTTACTCCTTGTAAAATATTTTCACTGTGTGAATCTCTGTAAATGAACCGCTTCGAGATGCAAAGCATATTGTGCAATCTCCGTAACAATAATATAATCACCAAAATTATTTCTTGACACTCCAAAACATATGGATTCGCACAATTAATTTCACAATAATTCTTCAATTCGTGAGTAAAATCTTGCTCGTTTTCGTTTGAACCATGAATTACTTTAAGTGCATCAGTTTTCCACATACAGGGGGGTGACAAAAATAATTACCCACTTAAGGACTTGGCTTATAACTCAAAAACTTACTAATTAATTTTGGCTTTTATTTATTTATCTAAATCTATAA